>VDFB02058242.1:21369114-21528378 GCA_007258455.2 Sequoia sempervirens | reverse complement strand
TGATCATCCTCCAAAATGACCCCCACATGAACAAACATGAGCATGATCAAGGGCAATATAAATTTCCTAGTCCCTAAGACATCTCAGTAAGAGACCATTGAAGGATCTTCTATAAAACACATCGGCTAGGATTACATATTTGGCTTCCAATTTACGTAAAATATTTCGAGTATTTTTCATTGTGGGCTTAGGAATGGTACCATCTTTTAAATAATTATATATTGTATCATATCATTCTCATGATTCTTCTTGAGTTTTTGTTAAAATGTTTTCTAATCGGATATCAATTGAAGGTTTCAAGATTGGGTGAATAACAAAGGTGAATTTTGTTGAAGGATTGTGTGGGGATATAAGAGAGGTTGCACTCGCCATCGCATCTGGATGCCAATTTTCTTTTCATGGGATGTTATCAATGGTGAATGATTCAAACTTCTCTAATAGTTTTATTTTAAGATCCTTGTATTTCAATAATTTGTCATGTTTAGTTTGATATGTCCCAGTTAATTGTTTGATCACGAATTGTAAATCACCAAAGATCTTGATATCTTTAGTACACATGGTTAAAGCAGCTCACAATCTAGTAAGTAATGCCTCATACTCAACTGTGTTATTTTTACATAGGAAATTTAATCGATAGGACAAGGGAATAGACTTTCCTTCAAGTAGAATCAATACCACACTAGCACCATAACCTTTATTTGAGTCACAAAAATCTGTGCATATCCTAATATGATTATTGGGTTTAGCAACTATGACAATGTTTGAGATCCAAGGAGAATAATCAATAGGTCGAATAAAATCTGCATCAAGGAGTTTTCAAGCTCTGCTTTAACATGCAAGGCTATGTTAGGATGCATTTTTCATATCTATTTGTGAATAGGCTTAGCATTTTCAAAAAGAATGATGTTGTGTGTTACAATTTTTGGGTCAATTCCTAGCATATTAGAATATTTCCAAGCAAAAATTTTAAGAAAATCATGAAGTAATGTTGTAGTGTCATCTTGTTCTTCATTGTCAAGACACTTCCCAATCTTAATAACTTTTTCTTTATCATCTATGTCCATTGGCACGTCAAATGTATCTCCTAAGGGGAGTGCATTAGGCTTAGGAATTTTAGGATCATATGGTTCTTCAATGATATCACTATCTATTTTCTTGGTGCTTATCACAACACAAGTAACCCTTTTCATGGGAGTAGTAGAGTATTTATTATCATAAACCCCTATCATTTGTTTTAAAGCTTCATCACTTTCAATGTACTTCCATGATGTTGGTAAGTCCATATCAAGCAATTCAAGATGTTTGATTATGAGATTGTATCTTGGTTTACATGTAATAGTGTTGATATTCAAAGATGGTCATTGAGTGGCTTTTGTCATCTTAGAAAAAGAATATCCCAACCCAGTTTTTGTCTCTTGTGTATTAGGTTCTATAGGGATGCCAATACCTTGTTCATTCTTTCCACATCCTTTTCCAGTATATCCGAATTGTTTCACAAGTTCACAGCCTTTCCCATAAAGTCTTTCCATTTCCTTTGGATTAGGTGGATGTTGATAATCTATCTCATCAAAATTGGTTGTGTGCGTTGTAGTTTCTTCCAACGTAGAGGAGATATATGCTTGAGAAGATTCATCTAAGTTTTGAGTTGACATAACGATTGGTTGTTCTTGTTTTCATCCTTTTTTCATGTGATTACATATTCGCCCATAAATAAAGGTGTGAATTCTAATGATCCCCAATCATCACCAAATAATTTAGACACCAATTCTTCATCTTGTTGTTCAATTTCAAGAGGTTCTATATTGGATGTTGGAATTAATGTATTTAGAGGATTTGTGGTTCCTTTTTCAAGGTGTAAGCAACATTTAGGCTTGGGATCTACTTCAACTTGATTAATTTTTTTATTATAGACATATTCATTATACGATGAAGGGTCAAAGGAACGACATCCATCTCATGAATCCATGGTCTGCCTAAAAGAAGATTATACAAAAGATCATAAGGAATGACATGAAAAAGAGTTTGCAAATAGCCACCCCAATGATAATAGGAAAAGTAATTACATCGAGTGGTTGTTTTGTCGTATTGTCAAATCCTCGAATGGATAGGGAATCGGGTTTTATTTGTGACTTGTCTACACACAATCTATAGAGGGGATTCATACTACACACATTAAGGGTAGAACCATTATCAATGAGGGTCCTTTTGATACCTATTCAATTGAAGTGAGCAATTATCATAAAGGCTTCATTTTGTTTTCATAACTCTAAAGGAGGGAGCTCATGTTAATGAAAAGTAATGTCTAGATTAACTCTATTGGACACTAGGAACATTGAGAGGGGGGGTGAATTAGTGTTCCACAATTTTGAATCTCAAAAAAAATCTTAAACCATCAAAAACAATATTTAACTTCTAATAGCATCCACAACAAATAAATAAGAGGAAACATGCATGCACATTAATAAGACAATGTGAACACCATAACACCAAGATTTTTACGTGGAAACCTTGTTAGGGGAAAAACCACGGTGGAGATTAATCCACAAAGTATACTTTGTTAGAAGTATGATAAAAAGGGGAATGCACTTGCATTCAGGCACACTTCCTAGAGCTCACTGCTCAAAAGAGAAGGCTCACTTCCTTACAAGATATATTTGAAATTACAAAAAAAATTGAACTGAGAGTTTAGCATCTAAAATGCCTAGATTCAATTCCAATGAAGCACACAATCAAATTCAAGATCTTTTATCCAGATCACTCTTCGGCTCTGCATACAAAAACCCTTCTACTATTCAAACAAATCTTTTGATATTACCTCACATAACTGCTCTATACATTTTCACTTTTACACCTTCACTCTTCTTGATCCACACACACCACTACCTTCACCAAAAATATTTTTTGATCTCCATTATATACCCGCTAACAAGAATTTTATTGTATGTCAAATTTGAAACAAAATATAATATTCTATCTTATGTCAGCCCAAATTAGTAATTATAATTGATGCGTACCCACACAAGTTAGCTAGACTATAGTAGGGACCCAAACCAAAATTCCAAACATAAGAAATAATTAAACACATACTCCTTATATATTTGGAACATGCCATATGCAACAGGTCGGCCATAGTGAGAAAATAAGCAATAAATTATTCTACTGAATCTCCAAACTTGTACTCTGACTACTAAGACACCACAAAAATCACCAGTAGGATAGCATACATGTTGAACAAGATTTATTAGGGATCCACACAACAAAATAGTGATCCGGTGAAGTATCCAGACCAACTTATCAACCAAATACTCTATTCTACATACATTTTTCCAATAGAGTATTGTCTTCTATTTGCCTTGCTGGTGTGAACTACCTCTAAACTACGGACCATGCTATTGACTCCAGTTGCCATCAATGACAACACTAGCAGCCATGAACGATCCCCTAAAGCCATATGCCAACAATCTCCCCATTTTGCATTGATTGCAACACTTAGTGAAAAATGACTAAGTGTCGAAACCAAAATTCAAAACTTCACAACATGATGAAACAACTGCAAAACACTTACAACAAAAAACTGCTCCCCCTTTGGATGTCAAGGAATTTTTCACTGCATTCTCTCCCCTTTTACATCAATGAAAAAAAAATTCACTACTTTCCTAAGCTTATTTACTATACTCTTCCTTACTGCATTGTCTCCCCCTTTGTTGATTGCAGAAATTGATTGAAATTTGAAGAATTTGCAACTGCAACATAAATCAAAAAATTACTTTGTACTTATCTTTCATTTCAGGGAGTAATTTCTTCTAGGATTCTAATGCAATCCCAATATAAATTATCAAACTATTATTTTCTGATGTTCTGTTAATGACTTGAACAAGGGATTCAGGAATGGTGATGGTTTCTTCTAGCTTTTCTCCTTTCTTTAAAACTTTAACCATTTGCTCTAATTTGCATTTAGTCAGGTCCTTCACTTTCTAAGAGTCCATAAGAGTTTTTTTGGCAAAGTGAATTTCTTCATGTTCAACTTGCAGCTCATGAATCTTCTTCTTCACTTCATCCTTTTCCTGAACCATATTGTAGTCTTGTCCGATTCTGACAAGCTCATTCTCAATTTGTTCCAACTTGTCCTTGTATTTTCCAACCATGTGAGGCCACCTGAGATAGTAATTGGAAATCTTATTCGTTGAGTCAATGTATTGTCTCAGTATGTTCATTTTCTTCTTCATTTTGGAAAGAGATAGCCTAAACTGCATCTTCAAATGAGAGATTATTTCCTCTTCATTTCAGTTCTAGGACACAAATTCCATAGCCTCCTTGATACATTCGATAAATTCTTCTAGAAGCACATTCTGCAGACTTGTTAGATCAATGTCATTATCAATAAAGTGTCTTCAAGGAGGTCTTGTTCATATGATGGACCATTCATCCATATGTCGGTTATTTTTTGCATTCCATTATCTTCTTGAACAATCTGCAAAATATTTTCTTTGAGTAGGGCACCTTCTTCATCACTTTCATATGCAATAACCACAACCAGTTCAACTAGTTTTGGTTGATCTCTTGGTGTATATTCCTTAGATTCTTCATCAACTATATCCTTAACTATTTTCTTTTTACCTTTTTCTTCAAGTTTTTCTTGCAAATTGACATATTTTGCTTCCATACTACATTGTCATTTAGAGGCAAGCAATTCAAGAAATACATCCTAATGCATATAGCCAAGGTACCAAACCTGAAGGAGTAATCTATGTCCTTTGTCAATTGCACATTCTCCATTAGTTAATCCTTTAGTAAACCATAGAGATCAAAGTCCAAATTTTCTATTACCATCTTGTGCGCAATATAGATTGTGCCAGCCGATGTTGATCCTTCCCAATTTATGAAGAAAATCTTGTATGAAATTCCATATACAATGTACCTTGTTAATGGGTCTTTGATTGATGAAATTTTCAGCACCTTCTGATCTCCTGTTATGCTGGTTAGGGCTTCAACTTCAATATTTCAAGTCGATTTCTTTTAAGGGACATCACCAACACTGCAAAAACCTATTAGATTTTTTATTGCATCCTTAGAAATCTGATAGGGTTTATCCAAAATAAGGATTTCACCATCCAATCTGTTCAAGATAAATTGGACAACCTTCACATTGTTGAAATGGGGAAATTCATTCCAGATATCTAGACTCTTGTGTTTTTCTCCTCCAAGCCTCTTGAATTCAATGTGATATAATGAATTTCTAGCATCCCTAACCTTTTGACTACTATACTCAACCAAAATTACTATTCCTTTAATTTGTTTCATTTTTCATACTGAACAAGGTTCTACCGATCACCAAATAGATATAAAATTGATAAGCAACAGAGATACCTGGAAAATTTGCTGCTAAATTGACTTTCCACTCCTTCATAATTTTGCTAAAAAGGTTCTCCAATAATTCTCCTTCAATTCACGGTGACAAATTAGAGTTCCAAATGCCCTTTTATAACTTTACATACTTTACTTCCTACTGCATTAAATGCATTTCCCTAGAAGTTTTGATTACTCTACAAACTTCAAACAACAAGCAAAGAATTTGACTATGGACCTTTAACATTTTATCCAACTCAACAAATTATTTTTGATACATTTGACAATGAATAACACAATGGCTGACGACATCCTACGATTCAGAGCCAACTATACATAGTGGGACAAAATATTTTCATGAAAACTCCCCCTAGGCCAATGGCCTGAAATCAATTGTCATATGAACTACCGGAGGGAGATTCCAGTACGGTCTTATCACCTTCATCAGATCCATTTTTCTTTACCCATTTTTTTCTCATTTGATCTCTTATCTCCTCCACATATGCTTTTCCTTTTCCTTTTGTCACTTTTCTGTGAATTTCTATCTTGATAAACCAAACCTCTTTTATTCATGTTTTTGTTTCTGCAGAATCTAGCAATGTGACCAGGTTTGTTACAATTGTAGCATACCAGATACTTCTGCCTATACCATCCATTCCATTGATTTCCTCGTAATCTGCACTGATTTGCAACATGTCCAAACTTCCCACAGATATAACATTTAACATTCCTTTTATTGGAAAACATGCTTTTGTGCATTCTAATGACTTATGACCAAACCTTTTGTAGTTAAAACATTGACCAGAAAATGATGGATTGCTAGAACTTATCTTTCTTCTACACTAAGAATCCATATGCCCAAATTTATTACAAGAAAAACAATATCCATTAAATTTCTGAGCATTAGGTTTCCTTACCAGATGTCTTCTTCCTTTGTTCTTCTTTTAAGGGTCCTTCTTTTCAGATCCAGAGCTCACATCCTTCTCATATCCAAGCCCTCGCCTATCATTTGCATCCTTTTTTCCTTTAGTTATTTCATCAAGCTTAGAAAAACTGATCTTGAACTTTTCCTTAAACTCATTTTTCAATAGCAAGCTCATCTCTGAGAATAACTACCTATCTCTTAAGCTCTTGTTCATTGTTTTTGGATTGTTGCAGTTCAATCTCCAATTAAATGAATCCACTATTTACTCCGCTACATTCCTTAGATTTCTCTTTCAAGGACTAGGCTAGATTCTCTTCATTCTTCTTTCTTTCTTCAATCTCTTTAGTTAACTCCATTGCCATAGATTCTATTTCAAGCTTCAGAGAAGTATTGTATTTGGAAATATTTTCACATTCTTCTGTTATTTCTTTTAGGGTTTGATTCAAAGGAACATCTTCTAGGCCTCTTCTTTCCTTTTGCTTCAACTGACCACATAGTTCTTTCCTATTTTCCCTTGATTAATTTATTTTATCCTTCAGTGATTGAATGAACTTTTCGGCTACCACAAGATTTTCTTTTAGTTCCATGACTTCTACTTTAGACTGATCAAGATCATCAACTGCCACCATAAGCTATTGTTGAAGACCACCTACATCCATTGTAATTCAAGATCCACCTCAAGCTTTCAGACTTCTTCAAAGGAACCTGCTCTGATACCAATTGTTGGACACTAGGAACACTGAGAGTGGGGGATGAATTAGTGTTCCACAATTTTGAATCTCAAAATAGATCTTAAACCATCAACAACAATATTTAACTTCTAATAGAATCCACAACAAATAAATAAGAGGAAGCATGCATGCACATTAATAAGACAATGTGAACACCATAACACCAATATTTTTACGTGGAAACCCTATTAGGGGAAAAACCATGGTGGAGATTAATCCATAAAGTATACTCTGTTAGAAGTATGATAAAAAGGGGAATGCACTTGCATTCAGGCACACTGCCTAGACCTCACTGCTCAAAAGAGAAGGCTCACTACCTTACAAGATATATTTAATATTACAAAAAAATGTTGAACTAAGATTTTAGCATCTACAAATGCTTGGATTCAGTTCCAATGAAGTGCACAATCAAATTCTAGATCTCTTAGCCAGATCGCTCATTTGCTCTGCTCTACTCTACTCTACATACAAAAACCCTTACGCTATTCAAACAGATCTTCTGATATTACCTCACATAACTGCTCTATTCATTTTCTCTTTTACACCTTCACTCTTCTTGATCCACACACCACTACCTTCATCAAAAATATTTTTTGATCTCCTTTATATTCCCGCTAACAATAATTTTATTGTATGTTGACTTTGGAACAAAATATAACATTCTTTCTTATGTGGTCCCAAATCACTAATTATAATTGATGCATACCCACACAAGTCAGCTAGACTATAGTAGGGACCCAAACCAAAATTCCAAACATAATAAATAATTGAACACATACTCCTTATAGATCTGGAACATGCAATATGCAATAGGCCGGCCACAATGAGAAAATAAGCAATAAATTATTCTACTAAATCTCCAAACTCATACTCTGACTACTGAGACACCACAAAAATAACTAGTAGGATAGAATACATGTTGAACAAGATTTCATGGGGATCCACACAACAAAATAGTGATCCAAGGAAGTATCTAGACCAACTTATCAACCTGATACTCTATTCTACATACATTCTATTGGTAGAGTATTGTCTTTTATTTTCCTTTCTAGTGTGAACTACCTCTAAACTGTGGACCATGCTACTGACTCTAGTTTCCATCAATGACAACACTAGCAGCCACAAACAATCCCATAAATCCATATGCCAACAAACTCTATTCATTCCATGTATTAAATTTTCCACATCATTTGCAGTTGTACTAGGAGGAACCACTATGTGTTGTAATGTTGTCTATTTAGAATAGTGTGATAATTTAGTGAATTATGAAGTAAATCCCAAAGGGAAATCTTTGTAGGAGTATTCTTAAGTTGTTGAACAAGATCGTACTCCTTTGTGTGTGAGGAAAAATGAGGAACACTAGGCGGATTAGGTAAAGGTAAAGAGGGTGGGGTTGGTTGCAGTGGTTGAAGATTGTTTTAGGTATTATATGTATGAGCAATAGTAGTATTACTGGATTGCTAAAACATATCATTTTTAGGTGGGTAAAGAGTAAACTCGATTTTATTGGAAGGGTGAAGTTTATGCGAAGGTGGGTAAAGAATGAGTTGAGGTTGAATCACATTAACGTCCTTAGTTTTAGGTTGGTCACAAAAAACCTTAGCAGATGACTTAAGGGAGATGAAGTCCTGAAGGGCTACATCTAACATGTCAAAGTCATCATGACTAAAGGGTTTGAGAGGTAAGTTATTGTCAATTGGTTTAGGCTTCTCATGGTAGACTTTAGAGACATTAACTTTCTTTGTTGTAGGTTGGTCACAACAAACCTTAGTGGATGACTTAGGTGAGATGAAGTCCTGAAGGGCTTCATCTAACATGTCAAATTCATCACGAAAAAAAGGTTTGAGAGGTAAGGTATCATTAATTGGTTTACGCTTCTCATGGCAAGCTTTAGAGGATGAAGTGAGTGAGAGGAAGTCCTAAAGGACTTCATCTAACTTATCTAAATCATCACTACTAAGGGTCTTGGATGAGATGGTGTTTCTAAATTGAATCATTTTGCAGAAGGGTTGGTTTGATGTTTGTGGTTTTGTGTTTTTATGTACTGACGAATTTGATTTAAAAGAACTAGGAACTAATGTTGAAAATGAAACTTTCAAAAATCTAATGCTATCCATAAATTCCATGAAAGGAGATAATGCTTATGCAAATGATTGGAATATAATAGAAAATAATTGAATTGAAATAGAAAAGGAACTATAACAAACAAAAAAATGTAAAACAAGAAACTAAATTCTGGAAATAATGATGCAAAAAGTGTATTGGCACTGATTTGCCCAAGGTGGTGAATGAGTCCTAGGATAGATATTTTTAAGTTTTTTTCTAATTTTTTGACTTTTTTCTATGTGTTCAGGTCTATACAATGCAAAGAAGTAATGGAAATGCATAATTTTGTGATGAGTTAATAAAATGAGATGCAATAATGACCTCTAAATGATAGTTTCACTAATGCAATTTTGATAATCCCTAGGATGCAAAAACAATGCAAAAGCCAAAAATTATGGTGGTTCACTCAAACTAATGTATGTATGATGTAATTTTTCCTAAATGAAATGATCTAGATGCAACAAACTAATAAAATTGATTGATTATTTATGCAAAACCTAAGAAATATGGAGTGTTTGAAAACACAGTGTAAGCCTGATGGAGATTGGAAACTACTCAAAAAAATTAGAAATATTGACTTTTTGGCTGACTAGGACTCATTCACCACTTTGGGCGAATTAGTCATAGATCAAGGTTTCTACCAAATGGGTACTAGAATCTACATTCAGCTCTAATAGGATTTTCCAATGGGACTAATTTTCCATCCATGGAAAATCAGTCCTTTTTATGTTTTCTATAAATTCAAGTTTTAGATTTGTACTTTGTCACCTGCACAAAATCTCTAAAAATACCTGCAAAAAAACTTTAAATTTGTTGTCTAATGGGGGATTTTCCTTGGTCAAACAACTAATTTGGTAATTTAAATCTTGAGTGGAAAAAATCTGAATAAAACCCTAGCCTTAAGTGTGTCTAAGACTAGGAAAATATGAAGTAAGACAAAATCCTATTCTAATGTGCTAGAATAAGATGAGTAAATGTGATTTGAATGATGCAATAATTCAATCCAAGAAACCCTACAACATCTCAAATGAATGTAAATGACACACAAATGGTATGCAAACCTTAAATTTGAAGGTAGAGAGAAAATGGAAAATGGAATCACTTTGAAAACAAGTCTTTAGGTGTGATTTGATGGCTAGTTGCATCTCCTCAACCTAGATTTCTCCATGATTCTCCATAGGAATCCATGATCAACTCTTTGCAATATTGGACCTTGAATGAGAAGTGAGCTTGAAGACCTACAAAAACCATAGTTTTCTGCCCTAAAGCTTCAACTTTTTTGTAGAAATTCTAATGAAACTTCTTGTGGAAGATTCTCAACACTTGACTTTTGAAATTTGTTTTGTAAAAATGACTAAGAGATGTGAAAAATGACCTAAAATTTGTATTTATAGGCATCAATACCTAATTTTCCCATTATTTAGACCTAAGAGGCCGACATCCACTAAAAATTTGAATTAAGTCAGTAAAATTCCCACTCAAAATTGAATTTTTCCCTAAAAGGGGCTCATTCGCCACCCTTGCCGAATGGGTCCCACTAGTGGTTTTTGGAGGTGGGTTTTCGAGATATGAATGAATTAAGTGTTATTTGTTAGTCCATTTATATGATTTTTTAGTGAAATGAGCCCCTAGATCAAAAATGATGGGTCTTAGGGACCTATAAATGTTGTTTTGAAGGATGATTAATGCAAAGGTACTCAAAAGTAGGTCCAAATTAGACGTGAAATTATCTCTTTTCTCAAGAGTGTCCAATTTTCTATGCCACACCTATACATCTCCTCAAGGTCTTGAATCTTTCTTTCTTTCTTTACTCGAATGGCTTGAATTGCGTCGATACATACAAGGATTAGTCTTCAAAAACAATATGAAAACATAAACATGAACACACTCTCATACATTTTGACATGATGTTGGATCTTGAATTTCTAAAATAAATCCTCTAATGGCTACTCTTGAGTTGCTTGATAATGCTCTTGATAATAATTATTTCTCTTAATGTTCACCTCTTGCTTATTGTTGTTCAAATGATGCAATAACTAGGTATTTATATGTTATTATTCTAATTTCTCAAAAAATAAATTTTGGTAGCAGACTTTAGATATTTGAATTTTAAATAATAAAATGTCAACACTAACATATTTTAATTTGGAGAAAAAATAGGGGGACATAAGTGACCTAGGAACCAGTGTCCCAGGCCTATTTTCCAAAGTTTAAGGAGCCAAGGGAAAAGTATTAAATGAGAGCATTTGTTTTATGCTTGCTATCTATTGGAAAATGTTTAAATAAGTTGTGGAATGCATAATTTAGAAAATAAAGTGCTTAATTAGGTCCAATAACTTAAAGGGGAGCAAAGCATAGTGTGAAATTGTCAAGGATGACAATTTACAATGCTACAAGACCAATTGTATATTTAAAACTCAAAATAGTTCTTATAGAGACACATAACACATAAGAGGAATTCTATTTATTACTTATTCAATCATAGTAGGATAATATGACATAAAACCAACAAATTTTCCTTTAGATGGATGGCCAATAGAGACACAATCAAAGGGGGTGTTAACTTCTTCATCCTAAATTTCTTCAAAGAAAAAGATAGAATATTTCTCATAAGAAGAGAGCATGACATAATTCAACCTTCGTTGAAGATTAATTTTCTTTACTTTCAACATGCGTACACTTCACACCTTTATAAAAATCATAGAGTCTATTAATGTATTCCATATTTACAATGGCCATAGCTATAATGTGTTGAAGGAAAGAATAGTCTACCAGTTAGCAAAACCAGATAGAATAATATGGGCAGCTTCAAAGGTTGGGTTATATTTAGTAAAGGAAATGTATCCAGTTTTAAGCCAATCTAAACATAACTCACTACCACAATGAGCATTTTCTTTCTGTTGGAATAATAAATTCTTACCAAAGACAGGAGGGTTTGTGTGGCTTTAAATTCAAAAAATAATTTTAACAAGTGACTGGTTAGTGAAACTGAAGATAGTGGATCCATTCAAGTGCCCGCTATTTGAAGAAGAGCTAGAAACAACAAACCACTTGCTCTTGCAGTGTAAGTTTTCTTATCAATATTGGAATTTTGTTCAAAATAAGTTAGATCTATTCATTCCCCTTCCAAATTCTCTTTGGGATATATTTCAAAGTTGTTCATTATTACACCAATCCTCTTTCTTTGCTTGTATTTGGTATATGATTCCATTCATTATTGTATGAAACATTTGGTGGGAGCGTAACAAGAGAATCTTCAAAAAAATTAAATCTCTAGTTGAGCTGACAAATATAAAAATTGAAAAGGTGATCTATGAAGGGGTCAACTCATGTGTTCAAAAAGAAAAAATGACCAAATCATTGTTCACAAATTGGGATAGCTATTTATTGCTGAATTGGAATGGAATCAAATTACCATTTGATGTCAATCAACTCAAAAATAGTATTCCAAAAATGGATGGCTTTGCAAAACTAAATTTTGATGGAGCATCCAAGGGAAACCCAAGAAATTTAGGGGTAGGCATTTGCATCAGAAATTCATCAGGGAAAGTTCTGGAAGCTTCTTCAATCCATTTACAACAAGGAACAAATAATAGTGCAAAAGCTCAAGCTTTATTATTGGGTTTGGAGTTAGCATTGCATCTCAGAATTTCAAATCTTCATATAGAAGGGGATGCAATGATAATTGTTAACACATGTAGAGAAAAAAAGATCCACAACTGGAATTTAAGGTATATATTACACTAAGTATGGGAAATGGTAAACAAGTTTAAGGCCTTCATAATATCTCACATGTATAGAGAAGGAAATAAGGTTGCAGATTTTCTTGCAAGTTTGGGAAGTGATGCAAAAGAGGTTAGGGTTTTCAATGAAAAAAAATAGTTAAATGATTTTCCACAATTGATCGAGCTAATAAATCAAGATACTAAGGGTTGTTAGAAATATACTCAAGTATTCTAAATCGATGGCCATAGTTTATATTCAATAAAAGGAAGACTGCTATAATTCATAAACTTCTCATTCTTGAACAATAGCATTTCCGGTGGTGAAAGATTGGTACTATCACAATTTTGATTACATGGCATCATCCACCATGGAGATTAAATGGAAGAGTAAGTGGAGAGCTATAATTTTTGCATGTGTTTCAAGATCACTCAGTGTAATGATGTATACTTAAACACATGGGTGTACGCCACAGTGTGAAAGGGCATACAAAATTCACCTGATGATGCTGGAAATCAACCAAATATCCCAAATCGTTCATGTCAATCCAATATTCTTATTTTCCTAACGTTTTCTTTTTGTTGCAAGTGCACAATAATTATATTTTGAAGTGTGCCTTCTCACATCAAATATATGGGCCTTCGAGCTACACAAACCAACATTTATGAAAACTGAATTTGCTTTTAATGACTAGTCCTTCATAGTATTTCTCATCATGGTAGTGTATGATATCACTGGAGAAAGATTTCCATAAAAAGGAACTACAAAAAAAAAAATTCATATTGCAATTTCATAAGGAGAAGAGCATTGTAATGTTCTATTTCTTGTAGGGAATCAAGAAGAGTTATTTTACTAATGAGGTGGCAAAGAAATGACTTTCCATCCATGGAAATTTTGGGTGCCCTTATCTGTCAAGCCATGGGAGAAACCCATTGAGGGATATTTGTCACATGAGTGTCTCAAATAGATGTTCAAGGTGGACTGTGTTAGAGTAGAGGACTGCATCTACATGGTGTTGGGTATCGACATTACCAGTTCCAGAGTAAGTCATCTTCTTTTCCCATCCTAAGTGATATCCATTTTCCTTTCAAATGCTATGGATTTCCTCCAATCTCTAGGCGAAATTAAGGAGTTTCCTATGAAATTTGTCAATTTGCAATTTATGTTCTATAATGCTATACTTAAAGCACTACAAGCATATAATATATTTAGTGGCAAAGGGTATATTGGTGGGATTTTTCCTAGGGAGTTGTGCAACACCGTCATGGTTTTGAAGACATTTTTTATGCCCTCAAGCTGGCTCTTCAACACAAAAATGAAAACATCTTGTTATAGGCTCTGAGGAAGAATCGAAGGTGTGTCTGCACTGTAATGGAGGTGGACATAAAGGAGAAGTATTATGCCCTTTCTCTCCTAAGAGCACATGTTTCACATCCTTTAAGTAGTGGCTTGCAATTGGATCTACAACTCAGGGTTAATTCATCAGTTAGAGGAAAAGAGCACGCACAGTTTGTTCACACCTTTCCACCAGCAACTAGCTCCCAAGGGAATGCTTGCGCATGGTTGGCTCGTTGAATGTAATTTTCTAGAGTTCCTGTTGGAGGGCGAAGTGTGTTTGAAAGGGTCTTTTAGTTGACAGAGGGATTAGAGTTTCAGGATGAAAACTCAGTGCAAGGTGATTTCATGGAAGAATAGCTTCTATATTTTGTTGGATTTTTTTCATAGAATTTTGAGTTTACTGGTTTTGTTTGGGACTATTTCTATTAGTTTCTAGGTAGTAGTCTATTTACTTATGTAAATTCAGTAGCAGTTGTAAGGGTGGTCTTCATAGTATCAATTTTGGGGCTAGCAAGCTGAATTTTGAACTTTCAGCTTGATTTTCATAAACTTTCTGAATTTGGACATTTGAAATATGTAATTATCTTATTCTATATAATATATATATACAGGCTCTCACGCCTTTTGCTTAAAAAAAATAGACTAAATTATAATAATCTTGTTAATTATGTCTAGAGTCATACAACTATGAGTCAATTCATGAGTGTACAAATAGAATAAAAAAACATGTAGAAAAACATGTGATGGTGTAAATGCATCTAGAATTTACATCATTTTTAACAAAGAATGGAAAATTGAATAAAAAATTTTAAAGGAAGTCTTTTTAGACTATTAAACTACAACAAATCCTTTGCAAGATGATAATATTCCAAAAATAACATGTAAACTCTATTGGTGAAAGATAAGTTGGTAGGAATAGAGTTCTACATGGTTTGTTTTTCAACTGGAATGGAAACAATAAGGAAACTCTACCAATGGTTTTAGATTGAACACCTAGATCAAGGGGGATAGATTGAACCCCTAATATTATCTAATCAAGAATTTACATCAATTGGCCAATTTAGCAACATTAGACAATTGGTGTAAAATTATTGATTTGATTAAATTTTAATTTTAAACACATATGCCATGTCAATTACTAAACATGCAAGGAGGTTCCTTATTTTCCTTGTACATAAAGTGCTAAAGAATTGGAAAGCACCATTACTTATAGAACTAGGAGATCTAATTGAACAATATTCAATCAAACCCCACCCCACCACTAGGCATCATGGTTGTATTGACTACATTCAATCAAACCTATGTAATTTTGATTTTGACATTTTTTATTTTGTCCTAGAAGTGGAACACCTAAGTGTTTTCCCCCATAATTTCTCCAAAATTTTAAAAAATTAGATTCACTACAAAAAAAATTTAAATGTGCTTTGTGTTATTGGATTTGCTAGAATTTATAAGACTTCACACAAATAATATGCTTTTCACCAAAAATTATCTTAAAATCTATACATTTCTAATTATTTTGAAATAACATTTCCCACTATTCCAGACTTGTTAAATATTTCATTCCTAAAAAAATTCTCCTATTGATTAACACTTTTTTAATGTAAAACCCTATGATTATATTTTTCAATGACTAATTTATCACAAAATATTCATATTAGATTTCCCAAAAAAAATTTAATTGAATTATTTTTACTATAAAATATGTATAAAGTTATGATTTTTATCCTACAAATTATAGGAATTAAAGGAAATCATACATTCCTTGTTAAATATTGTATTATACATTTGCATATATCTTATTTTCTAAAAGAAAAATATTTGTCACTATTTAATACTTACACCAATGAAAATATTCATTCCTTAATTTTTTCCATATAGTTTACTATACTATTTATGCAATAATCCATTAAACTTGTTACTGTCATGTACCAATAGATTTACAACGAAATATTCTTATATTTCCCATGATCTTTACAGTAGTCTATAGATTTCACAAAAGATAAAGCTAATCTAAAACTGTCTGATAACTAGGCAAGATGGTTGGAATCCCAAACAGATAAAGTAAATTACGTAATGCAGATGGCACCTGATTTATCAATGCACAGTCACAAACTACAGCTGTTGTAATACCCAGTGAAAGTAGATTCTCATATTCGTGGACACACTTATTTCTTTTGTTTGCATTGAATGCAATATTCAGATTGTAACAAGCTGGATGTTGGGTTAGTGTTTGATAGATTGGACATTAATAATAAGTAACTGTTACAATAATAGATAATCTCTTTTATGTTGATAATGGATCAATATGTGTAATAAAGAATGTGGGGTTTTCTTTATTATTTATTAATACGTGTAATAAATAAAGTGGGGTTTTTAATCATTTATTGATACATGTAATAAAAATGTGGGGTTTTTTAATTATTTATTGATACGTGTAATAAATAATGTGGGGTTTTTTAATCATTTATTACTACGTGCAATAAAAAATGTGGGGTTCTTTTAATCATCAATTAATTGTTCTAACATGATAAAGGTGTGTCCCACCAAACCCCATACTTAATTAGCCTTTATCTTGCTCCTTTATCAATTTTGAAATGTATACTCCTAGTCTTTATTCAAACAAGTGTCTATAACGATTAATCCTCGTCATTGCAATGCAGTTAAAAATATAGTTGACAGTAGTTATTAGTTAATGTCTTAGCAAATGTTGATTGGTCTATTAAACTAGTTGTTGTAAAATTTACATTACAAACTTGAAGAAAAAATAAATTTTAGCAATTGATGTTAGACTCATGACATATATTTAATTTAACAACAAAAATAAGAGAAATAAATAAAAATGGGTGAAATTTGAAAATAATTAAGATATCAAACTGTTCATTTGTCTTTAGACCTCAAATTACTTCTTTAAATAGAATGTGATCTTATTTCTAAACTTTTAAAACTCAAGTAAAAGTATTATGACAAAACAAACGATCACAAAATTTTATAGGTTTGTCTTACTAAATTGAATCAATTCTTCAATGACATTTGTTGTCTACAAATTTTAACAATGTTTATACAAAAGCTCTAAGGTGAGTGTAAAACTATGATGGACTAAACAATACTTCTAAGTGGCAATGAAAATACTAAGAAACAAACTTAAACAACTTCACATGAAATTTTGAATAAGTTATTAACACAAGAAAAATACATGTAGGAATAGAACTTATAGAAAAATAAATTTAGTTTCTTCCATACCTTTTTTTTTACAATAAATAATTTATTTGATAAAAATTTGAAATTTCAATGAACTAATATAATTTTTGAAAAAAAAAATGATATAATTTTGGCCAATCTAAGTATGAACAATTTTTTTTGAATCTTTAAATATAAGTAAATGACACACACTTATTTGTGACACATATTTTTTCAATTTTTTGTAAGTAAATAATTAGTTATGAAAAATTTACTACATCTTTTTAAAAAATATTAAAAAGTAATTTTCTAGCCAACGTAACTTGGTCAAAAAATTATTAAATTCAATTTTTTTAAATCTATAGATAACGATGCATATATTGTGACACATCTTTCAAATTTGACAAAATTGAAATGGTTTGGAAGTTATGTGTGTTTTTCAATCATTCTATCAATTAGGAGTTTAGACATAGTGCATGTAAACAATAATTAATAATTACCCTAATAAATTCATGTAATTGAGAATATTTTATTATTATGTTTGTATAATGTTGACAATTTAATAAATAAATCATTTTCATTTAATCAAATTCAAATAAAAAAGGTCATCAACATGAAAGGGGTGAAATCATGAAAACAATGATGAAATCCCTAAACGTGTTGGACTAGTTAACCCTTTGGGCTTGACACTCCCAAGTCTAAATCCAATGCACTCCCAAAACAAAGAAAAAGGTAAAAAAAATATTTTAGAAAAAAAAATTATTAATAGATATCCATTTTAAAATAATAGATAACATTATGCAAGGTGAACATCACATGGTTTTTTCCTAAAAATATTCACCTATAAAGAAGCTACTATCCAAGATCAATTCCAACATGGGTAACTTTGTATTACTTGTTTGTGCTTCCACTTTTTTCTTGCATATTTTCTAGGACATTTGCAACTATAACATCAAAAAATATGACACTAGATTCCAATTGATACATAATGGATGAGATGATGTCTCTCCTATACAATATAAGCACACTTATTTCCTTTTCACCTTAGGATAATTTCAATATCAATAGACATAATTTTAAGATCATAAAAATCATGTAATATATTCTTGTTGTTTGTAATGCAAGCAATTTGTATGTATAGACTAATAATCAATGGAGAGTTGATAGAGGCATGCCAAATATCTCAAATTTGTTAGTGTAATTAATTAATTAATTATTACACTAGCATAAGTTAACTTAGGTCATGCATCATTAAGTCCTAGGTTAGATTTTAATAAATCATTTAATAAATGGGATAATATTCCCTTCCTTGTTTGTAGGGATAAGATTCCTTCTAGAAGATGAGTTGTCCTTCTAGAACTTATCTCAACATTTAATAATTTCCTAGATAGGGTTCACATGTTGTCACATGTTGTTAGGTCATGACACATGGCAACATCTCATGCATCTTAGGTTTTCTCTTTTTCCTATATATTCAGGGCATCTTGTACATTTGTAATCATCAATCCAATCTCATAATGAAGATCAATATAGAATCTCCATTGTGCATGGCTAATTGCAACACTTTCTTTGTGGTTGATTATCTTTTCTGGCAAAGGTCCTCCATTGAAGACTACAGCTTTAAGGACCCTGTGCATCCATAATCTCAAAATGGTATTGGAGCATGTTGAATTCTAACATGGTATCAAAGCATGTTGAATTCTAACATGGTATCAGAACTTGTCCAATCAAACGTCAACCCTCGATCAAGAAAGTTGGTGCGCAAGATTTTTTGTAGGCTGGAGGTTTCCAGTGAAGGCTACTTGACTCCACCCGGGGACCAAGCTGATTTCTGAAGCAGATAGAGTCAGATCTGAGCTCGCCATTGTCTTCAAAAGGCCTCGAAACCCTAGGATCACATGCCCATTCATCAAAATCAGATACATCATCTCGGGAGCCATCAGAGGTATTTTTGGGTTTGTAAAATCAACTGGTACGATCCGTTCCAATTTGCAGTAAAACAAATCCACCCCGGTCAGTTGTCCTCTGAGGAAATTTCTTTTTAGCAACAAGCCTTTTTTCTTTTTTTTCGGGCTTATATCTCTTATTATTTGGCAAAAAAATATATTTTGGCATTTTTCTATAGTTTCAGGAAAATAAATCAGGGGCAACTATTATGTTATTATCTAGTTGGCATCATAGGACATCTGATTTTTAAAATCATCAACATAATTACATTGTCAGCATAAAATATTTTTTCTGCAGGCATATTTTATGTAGGTGAAATATTAATAGGGTTTGATATTTTAAAAAAACCCATGGCTTTAATATCCAATGGTGGACAAAATTATTGTGGTCAGCTCATATTCTATCAGCCTATTCAACAAGGGTTTGATTTTTTAATTGCATAAACAACATTAAAAAATATTTGAATATTATCAGTTGGCCCATTCAAAATTTCAGTCTGCAGGGGGAGTGTACTCTTGGTCGGCCACTTGTGTTCGCCACCGGTGTTTCCTTCTTCTTGTTAGTTGATCGACCTCACCGTCGACCGTTCACGACAAGTTTTTGTCCTCGTTGTCGGGGGCTTGCCCTTTGTCAAAGAACGAATGGTGTCTATTCCCATCAACCATCCTCACTTCTAGTCCCGTGGCCTACCACCAATGATTGATTTTTTCTGGCCGACCGTGTGCTCCTTACCGCCACCAAGGGGTCCACCAAAATCAAGCGACGCCACCATTCAAAAGCTCTGCTTAGCCTCCAATCTCCACTTCGTCGCCGCTCCAGGAGGGAGCCATTTTTTTTTGCCTCAAATAGCGCCAAGGTCACATCAAGGACCAAGAGCTAAGCTCAGAGGGGCTAATTTTTTGCTCCTTATTAGCCTACCAAGTGCCACATATAGGCATTTTTTTTGTTTTATCACAACTTTCACCCACGGTGTCAAAAATCAACAAACGAGATACCGTCAGAAAGAGAATTTCATCTACTTTCTAGTGGTGCAATTTATTCTATGAAATTTTTCTCACAGAAAAATCTACAGCCAACTGAAGAAAAAACCCTAATTTGGACATAAAGGCTCGTATCTTTGCAACCATTCATCATATTTTAGTGATTCCAGCGGCATTAGGAATTATTTTCAGAGCTTGTTTTCATCAGTCCAACCCCTTGATCAATTTCAGCTCCAGGTACTCTTGCATTGATTTTTTTAGTTTGGTGCATTTTCTCAATAACTTGGACATCCTAAAGCTTGGGAAAATATTTTTTGATCTGGGTAGCATCACTTCAGTTGCACATCATCCTTGGAAGTATTTATTTGTTGTTGAAGGTCAGTGTCTTTGTATTTTTTTGGAGAAAGTTCATTATGGGGCTTGCATATACTCCTTATTTGACTATGTTGCACAAGTGTAACTATAAGCAATGGCGGGATGGGATCAGCCACCATCTCCAATCACTTGATCTATTGCCTCATCTTTATGGTATAGTTCCTCATCTAAGTGAAGGTATTCATGAACATGCTTGGAGTTGCAGCAAATACACTGTCTTGGAGATCATTTCTATGCAAGTTGATTCTGATGTTTTGAATGTTATTGATCATTGTGATTGTCCTCACATCCTTTGGGCTAAGCTTTGGGAGATATATGAAGATTCAGACATTCCACCATTCCCTGATGGTCATGATTCAGAATGTCATTCTTCATATCAAGTACCCCATGATGATATTGTTGTGCAGGAGGTTGATTGCCTTGAATCTTTCGAAGAGGTTGACAAGGTTGCTTCAAGTGCTTCTTCTCCATCAGAGACTATTGGTATCCCTTCACATTCGCTGATTCCTTGTCCAGATTCATTGATTAAGGCTTCGATCACCATCACTCATCAGGACACCTTCAGTTTTCCATACTTGGCATCACAGGATGGCTTTGTTTCAGGTATCACTGACTTGGCTACTTCTATAGATTTGGAGGATATTCTTGAGGGGATATCACTCCTCTATTCAGATTCCACTTTGGATATTTTTCTTGATTCTTCTCATTTCTTTGTCTCAACCTTGATTGGAGATCTTGAGACTATCTTGGAGACACTTGGTTTCTATTCAGAGATTTCATATCTAAGACTTCTTCCCTATCATTACATTCAAGACTTGAGGTTTCTTCAGCATCTAACATTGGATTTGCTTCATACTTCTTTCAGTGGTTTTTAGGACACTTCATTCAGGGCAGGCAATCAATTCTCCATCACATTCATTATATCACTATCTTTGGATATTGTTCAGCATCAGTTTTCACATCGTCCTAGTTTGTCACCCTCTTCATTGATTATGGAATCTTCATCTTCAGGCAAGGAGACGCATGAGCAGAGTTCAGATACATCATCATCCACCTTCATCCTTCCTTCCTTCAATTCCTATCCAGAATGGGGAACATCTCTACACTTGCACTTGGTTTTGTTTCTTCCGAAAGGGAGACAAGTTGTTTGTCGACATTGGATCATGTTCTATCTTTAGACACTTACCATTTTTGCAGGTGATATCATCTTCTTTTTCTTTTTTCTTTTTTTGGGGGGGGGGCTATATAGTCTCTCTATTCCCTCCTATGGAGGAGCTATTGTATTGTATCCATGTGACGGATGGTGTACTTGGGGATATTTGGGAGTCCTCCATCATTCCCATCCTATCTCACATTTTTGCATTTTTAACTCCTTTTTGGAGAGGGGTTTTGTTCCCATTGTTTTTTCCCCTTTTCTCCGGTTTTGGGAGTTTTTTGCATCTTCATGTAAATGGGTACCTAACATGGCCTTGTAGCTAGGACCCATCATTCATCATCTTTTCATAATCATTACATTTTCCTCCCTAAGTTGAACTTATGGGGGGGTGTTAGTGTAATTAATTAATTAATTATTACACTAGCATAAGTTAACTTAGGTCATGCATCATTAAGTCCTAGGTTAGATTTTAATAAATGGGATAATATTCCCTTCCTTGTTTGTAGGGATAAGATTCCTTCTAGAAGATGAGTTGTCCTTCTAGAACTTATCTGAACATTTAATAATTTCCTAGATAGGGTTCACATGTTGTCACATGTTGTTAGATCATGACACATGGCAACATCTCATGAATCTTAGGTTTTCTCTTTTGCCTATATATTCAGGGAATCTTGTACATTTGTAATCATCAATCCAATCTCATAATGTAGATCAATATAGAATCTCCATTGTGCATGCCTAGTTGCAACACTTTCTTTGTGGTTGATTATCTTTCCTAGCAAAGGTCCTTCATTGAATACTACAGCTTGAGGGACCCTATGCATCCATAATCTCAACATGGTATTACAGCATGTTGAATTCTAACATGGTATCAAAGCATGTTGGATTCTAACAAAATTTAGTTTCTATTTTTTATTTATAGAATGTATATACCTCTTTTTTCTAAAAACTTATTGGACTACAATATGTTATATGCATAGGACAACTAAGGGGGGGTGAATTAGTTTTATACTTTAAAACATAAAAAACTCTCATCAACATTTGGATTTGCATTGACCCTTAAACCCTTAACAACCATTTAACCCTTAACATGCATTAGAAGAATGTAAACATGTAAAGTAGTAATGTAAACACATCAAACACATAAGAACACTATATTTATTTGGAAAAACCAAGAAGGAAAAAACCATGGTGAGGATGATCTCACTAATATATGAATTGCAACTTGAATAAAATAAAGCTCATTGCCAAGGGATTACTACGAAGAAAGATAAAGAAAGGCTCACTGTCAATGGCTCACTACCAAAGGACTCACTATCTAGAAGAAATAAGAATAGAAAAAGGGGTGGCTAACTACCAATTTGAACTTCTAACAATGCATCTCTCATATGTTGAAGGTATAGTTCCACTGAAGCACAAACAACTCATCAAATGGACTAAAATGTAGACACCTTTCATTGCATTTGGAAGTCATAGACATTAAGGATCACACTCGCATCACTACACTTGATCACTTTTGTATATTTTTCATCTCACACTCTATTCTCTATCCACACAACAATTCTCCTTGCATTTATACAATCCACAACCTAAAACAATCTCAATTAGGTCATCCTAAAGGAAACGTATACACCTCAACCATGCAACGTCAAATAGGTCAACACCAAACACTTCCACCAAGGAAATAAGTGAAGGTAGATCATTCCACTACTTATCTGGGAACCAAATATACATTGAAACACTTCTCAACACTTCCTCAAACAACAATTAACATCTACAATTAGCGCTAGCACACCAAGTCAACCAAACCTACACTAAAACTAACAAGCGACTCCAAACACACCTCTCAAGATCCAAAAACATCTCGTGGACCACACAACAACATTCCACAACATCTCAGAATATTCCACATCATCATAATATTTGAAACAACTACTACAACCACCTAAAATTCAAGAACACCTTCATTTTGTGCAACCAGACATATTGGCACATACATCCAACACACCAGATAACTTTGTGAAATAATTCAACACCTGAAACTTTAAGGAAAGGTAGATACAAATAGTATAGGCATGTTCCCATATCTGCAACACCAAAACCTTCACTGTGGAGAAATGCAATCTCATTTCTCCTAGATACCCTATTTCACTAGATAAAGATACTATCAAACACATCTTTCACTACAATATGATCCAGAACCTAAAACTTTGGTTATGATACCTCTGAACACCTTTTATCATCACGTCCAAACCACATGAGCATAAGAATCCCAAAAGACCACGGTGCCAACAAAGTTATCCATAGAATCCTTTGGTAATACTCTCAAAGGTCTTCTAAAAAGAAAAATAAAGATTCAACTAGTCCTTCTTCCCCAGTTGGTTCAACTCCCATCACAACAAGGTTGTGTAGATTTGAATAAGATCTCACCTATTCAGAGAATGGATCTTGGAGATACTTTTATTTCCTTCAGGAGAAAGGAAATTATAGAATCCCATCAGAAGAAAACTAAGCCATTCAATGATTCCATCAAGGTTTTAAAGGTTGCAACCCTCGGTACCACTATTGATGATTCTCTAACAACTTATGAGAATTTGAAATTTCTAGTTGATTCATTCGGGGAATATACCTCTAGCTTAAAGTCCAGTAGGACGAAAAAGAAGCTGAGTCAAGGCTTGTGGAGAAAATATTGCTTGAGATTCAAGACAAATGTGCAATTACACATAACAAGGTGATGAAATTCTTGGAAGAAGTAAAGGAATGTGAAGATGAAGCTCAGACATTATGCTTGTATTGCATGAGATGGCTATTGTGCATGTTTTGCACACACACCCACTAAGGGCAAGGACCCCCTCTTTTTTTTCGCTCCTAATGGGTTGGTTTGCCTTTGCCTCACTTTTCATGCCCCTACATTTGATCCCAAGATGGTCACATGCCTTAAATGATCGAATACCTCTAACCAAGTTCACCTAAATAAGTTTCACCAATTCATTTTCCTTCACAAGCTGGGTCATTCCGGTTTCCCTTATCTCATTGCCCTGATGTCTGTCGAGCTCTACAGACCCGCATTCACGGGTCTCCTCTTGCCATTCACCATTCTATTTTTTATTTCACCTACGACCAAGCCTTAGCATCCTCCCGCGTGGCGGGCCTTGCATCTTCTTTCGTTGTTGCATCCGTTGGGCATCGCAGACCTATAGTTGTGGGTTGTCTTATGTAAGTCTCCATTCTTGTTTTACCACACAGGAGCGGCCAACCCTTGACTGCCACCCATATGGTTGGCCCCACATTTGGTCCTTCCACCTCATCATTCCCATTACCAAGTTGGACCCGACACGCTTCAAAATTTTCTAAGTCCAAAATATTGTAGGTCTTTATGCGCAACCTGCCTTCACCCAACCACCTTTGTCTAAACAGTTAAGCTCTCGTGTTGCCATGCGGCTCAAACCCCGCATATGTCAATTCCTTGGAATGAAATCTTAGGCTTGTGAATAAACCATTGAGTCAGAACTTGCCGACAGGTCCACCCTTGCCGGCCACCGCCTATAGGAGGTCATCACCATGATGTCGTTTCTTAACGACGACCCCTCGTTGCCTCCCCGCTTCATGAACCTCAAACCCACTAGTTCCATCATCCTCTTGTGGGTCTCTCCACAATGGCTGCCATCCATTACCTTTCCACTGCAAAAAAATCATACATGACATACCTGCACTTTTCACCTGCATCCACTTATTCACTGACACCACGGTTGTCCCTAGCTTGGTTGTTCCCGAACTACATTCTTAACGACATCTTCAAGTTGGTTCTTTGTGGGGCCGCAGGATACCTCACTACTCATAATGTTCCTCCCTAATATTCCCTTTGTCGCTGGAGTGATCACTTCTAACTTCCGCGCCACCACTTCTCAGCGTAATATCAAGGTGACCATGTAGTAATCGTAAAAGTGGAATTCTACGCCAATGATGGTTATTGAAGGACAGTGTTGCACACTATAGCTTTGCACTTTAGAAATGATGACATTCAAAATTAATACCAATGGTAGTCATCCCTGCGAGGACTACAATATGGGCCTTCTCCTATCTCCCGTTGTTCTCTTAATGGATTTCATCAAATAGATTCTCGTGGGCTGCCACCCACGTGTTTTTCCCCACTACAATTTCCCCTGTGGAGTCTGCAGCATTCGTATCCACATGGACAACCTATATTAGATTCACGTGCTTCTTCATTGCATTTCTTTCATGAATGGATTTCCTGATTCCAACTCTTCCATCATTGCATTTGAAGCACATGTATTACCAAGTAGACTCCTAGACACTGAAGATGGACGAATCCATTATTGTGATAGCATTATTATGATTAAAGCATTGGAGAGTAGGAAGTGTGCCATGGGAGGGAGTCACAATTGCTTGACTATCATTGTAGTGTGGTTGGTTCATGATTGGGGTTGAAATTTAGGAGCGTCACAATCACAAAAGGTGCAATGGCCGCGTACATTGAGTAGGCATAAGTAAGTGATCTATGAATAAAGGATCTCATCATGATGATTTGATTGCCATATTATGCATACTCGCAGTAATTTTAATTGTAAAGTGTAGCGAGACTAGAATAGCTATTAAATTCAAATCATCATAAATGTTGATCAACCAATGGAAGACTCAAAAAGGCTAAATGAAGGCTTGGACGTAATCATTTATAACTAGCAAAGGAGGAAATGATGTCCAAGTGTGGCTGACAACTGTCACTTCCAACATTTGAGGTTTTTTATTATAAGGTAGCAACGACTCTAATTGAAGAGCGACTGAGGCAACATATACTCAACAAATGATTGAATGTAGCCTCCTTTCATGTGGGCTCTACTTATGTGGAGGACGTCACCTCCGAGGCCATCTGTTTAATGGTGGTACCATGGTGGCACCCTGTGTCCCTTCACCCACACTTTCCTTGATGGAATTTTCCCATGTAGATCCCACCACTCCCTTGGACACCCTCTCAACAAGCTTCGCCTACACCTTCCACATCTCTGCATTTTGTAGAATTGTTGCTCCTAAATGCCGCTATTTCCTGCATCGAAACACAACCGCTATTCCGATTCAACAATTCTCGTGTGGGAAAAATACAATAAGCACTTTAAGGTGAGTAAATAATTTTCATCGATGATTGCATAACTCATTAATCTTATAAACCCATCTGGCACTTAAGTGCCAGCCGAGTCATATAATTCAGTTTGAATGGGACCTTGAACCCTTTAGACATCAAGGTTCAAAGAATGGGATGAATGAAGATATCTTTGTGTGCAGTTTAAGAAAAGGAAGGAGGTTGATAAACAATCATGATGGACGGTTGAAAAAATCTCAGTCAAACTGATAGATACAACCAAAGTGGACATACTACATGTGTTCTATCTATAGAACACATGATTGTAAGCAGGATCTCAAGAAATTTTGTGATCATTCATTGTATATAAGATCGTACATTAATACCAAGTAGAAAGATATGAGAGTGATGGTACTTTCATTATAAAGAAGCCATAGTGGTGTCAATCTTTATGATAACATGTTTGACTCCCATGGCTGTACAAATGAAGATATGCCAATGCTCAAAGGTGTTCACGACTTAGATCCTTTTGCATTACTATATTGGACGTCAAAGTTTTATGCCATGAGGGCTGGCTTGTGGGCACCCACTCTGCTAGTGCCGCCCTTTCACAGCGCACTTAAGTGACCCTCCCCGCATGAACTTCCTGTGCCATTGTCTCTTGTAGGTTCTAGCTATGGGCTCGCCATGGTTGAAGGCCATTACTGAATGGATTCCTTGTAGCTGCAACCCACATTCATTTGTATGTTGGATTTTCCCTCTAAGAACCCTACAACCTTCATGGACACCTCTTCTAAAGGCACTCCCCCCATCGGCTTTTGTGGCGTCACCTTCGCATCATCCTGCATATTATATCCCACATCATTAAGGTGGCAACTAAAGGAGACATCCCCATGATCACTTCCCCGCAATAGAAATTCTCACATCCTTTTCAGCCTCCTCTTCTATGAAAATGTCCTCAAATGGTGTTGCCTAATGATTTCCAAGCACAAGCCATAATCATCATAAAAGGAGCAGGGAATATGATTTAAGGTGGTGGGCCAATAAGTGCAATGACTTGAAGGCCCTGTAGAACACCTGAAATACTGATATTATGGCGGATGCAAATGGTTCTCATTTCATTTCCATCATCAAAAATTTGTCTCTCATCGGTGGTTTGAAATTGAAAGGGGTCTTCGAGCTTAAAAATTTGCATGGTAAATTAAGGTGACTCTAGCTGAGCACTAAATCACCACAATAGTGATTAACTCATGCCAAACTTGCTATGATGATGGGGTGAAGTAAGTTGGACATCATGGGCCCACGGGCATTCTTAGAAGGTGGTGTTTCTCTTTCAAGTGATAGAGGGATTTTATTTTAAAAGCCCATTGCAGACTCTTCTTTCACGGAATTCATGGACGGATACACCATCGCCGACTGCAATCTTCTCACACTTCCCCCCTCTATATGTACTTTGGTAGATTTACACTACACAGGGCCCATGGCCATTCTTGTTGTCTTTCCCGAGTGGCATTTGCTCTGCTCCCTCCTGTGCCTAATGTCCCGCTTTGTGGTACCTCTGCAAAATGTGAACAAGTTGGAAGAAGGTTGGTTTATCATTTGAGTTTTTGTCAGCATAATGAAGCTGAGGTTATGGTGACAAGGATAAGAACAATATGCAATGAATGGGAGTTGAGGTTCAATTACGCGAGATTCAGGGATGATAAAATGAAATCTTCAGATGTGCTAATCTTACAAACCTTATCAAGTGAGCATTAATGATCCCAGGGTGAATGATGTTCAACAATCCAATTATTCTGAATAGTGAACCTCTCACTTATTAATGAATTGCTAATTCAAGATTCAAAAGGGATGATCACTAAATTTAAGAAGCTTCATGTACGCACACAATGACTTGAATTAATCATAAGAACTAAGTGAAATTAAAAGGGAATGGTTCTAAGCCTGAAATGTTGTGATTCATAATGTTTCCCTATTATCAAGTTGTGACTAGGCCATTTGAATTTCCCTTTCCAAGTATTTTTATTACTTCTCATTAGTTTCTTAAAGAATATGAAGTGATGGGGACCATTTGAACTATAATTAAAAAATCACTAAAAATTAGGATTATGAGGTCATACGAGCAGAAAATAATCATATTTAAAGGTTTCATATTGTTATTTGCATGGGTTTAATTCAATCTACTATTTTGACCAGGATCTTAATTATAAAATGAGGATTGCCAAAGGAGCCCGCTGACGAAGAAACCCATTCATGATGTGTCCGCCTGCAATGTCGTGCTACCAAGAGCTTTGGTAAGAAGATATTTCAAGGCTTAATCTAAAGAGGAGGGGAGATCAAGTCATAAAGGATGCAATCCAAATGGGAGACCTGCATGTTACCTACCAAGTCTGCAAAGAAAGTGAGGATCAAAGGTCACCTACATAGATGGTGCATGCTAAGGGAATGCTTTCATCTGTCTGCCTGTTAGTGCATTCCAAGGAAAATAAATTTCTGAGAAGGGGTGATGACCAAAATGAAAGATGATATGTCAAAGGAGGACTAACCAACGTGTGATTGTATAGTAAAAGAAGTCAACACCAAGAAGTCAAGAGGTTGTTTACTAAAACTAGAAGTGGGAGGCAGCTGTTGTTTCCTCCCTTTCAAACAAATGATCATGATCCATCAGAAGTTGTCCCATGAGATTAAGAACACCATGTCTACTCTTTGATAATAAAAATCCATGAGGAGATGCACTTGATTGACCAAAGAATGATGTAAAAATGTTAGACAGGGGGTTAGACAAGGGGTAGCCTAGACAGTTTTCAGCCACAGTCCAGAAAACAACTACAAGACAAAAGTGTTATAGTACTTCGGCCACTACAAGACAAGATAGGGAAAAGGAAAAAATGTATTTTATATTTCTATATATTGGGGGGTAGGTGAAACCCTAGCTTGTAATGAATCTCTACCACACATTGTGATTAAATCCCGGCCATTCATTTGGGCTTTGGAATACTATAAATAGAGGCTTTCTCCTCATTTGTAAATGGTTGGAGAACTAGTGTAAAGGGAATTTTGCAGAAATAGAGAGAAGTGTTGCATTTTTTAGTGGTGTTTATTTGCGTTTTCTCATCTTTCATGCATGGTTCAACTTCCATGTTATTTTTAGATTGTAGTTTCTTGAATGGTTGTGATAATGGTATTTGTTGTTATGGTTTTTGATGAATTTCCAGCCCATACTTTTGGAACTTGTTGATGACAAGATGTTGTGTAAAGTTAGCCTGGGCTTCTTTATTCCATTGTTGAAACTTAGTTCAATTGTATGTTCATGATGTGCATGTACAATCTGAAAATCAGTAGACCTTAGAAGATTGCACTAGTTTTGTGTAGTTGTAGGTTTCTCTTGGTCAAGCAAAACTCAGTTTCAAGAAATTTTTCTACTATAGTAGCCTCCATTGTCACTGTTCATTCATGGCTTAGATTTAGAATAGCTTCTCTTACCCTTTCCTCTTTTGCTATTTATTTTTGTCCTTTGTTAGATTAGGATTCCAAGCATCAAAACAATGCTAAATCATATGAACATGGTGAGTTTCAGCTTGTTGTTTTGAGTGAGCAGCCACTGTTCATTCACTTCCACCACCTTCAAACTCCATTTGCAGACCAAAATTCCCATGCTTTGTAAACCATAAAGGTCACCCTGTGATTACTAGAAAATCACATCAACCAACAAAATTATTGCAAGAATTGTCATGACTTGACACCCAAGAGACCTTGGGGTAGTAATTTGGAACTTGTTTGCATATTTCTACCTTTCAAGATAGGTAGTGCACTTATGTGCTACCTGTGTTGAGAAGGTGAAAAAACACCCATCAATAGAATTGGTGCTAGAGGGAGGGCTTGAGGCTACAAAGCTAAAAAATGGAAGTTGAAAAGAACCTTCAAGTAAAAATCTGAGATAGGGAGATCTCACTATATGCTAGAAATTTAAAATTTGAAAATTTGAAGACAAGGCAAACAAGAACAAGAGCTGAGTTGAAATGGAGTAGCATTTGCAAATCAACATCACTCAGCTACATGAAGATTTAAATTGGAGATTGAGGAGACCATTGTAGCAATTTGCATTGGTAGATAAGTGCAGAATCCATGGCACTCACAAACACAATGAAATGGAGTGTTTGACATTCTTGGGCAGAATTGAAAGGGTCTTGCAAGGAGAAATTCCCTTTTGGGAAATATACCAGCCCTTAGCTATGCCAGAACCAAAACAATAATTGATGATAATAGCATCCAAGGCCTTCAAGGAGTTGATACAAGGACACTTGAACAACAAGGAGGGACTAAAACTAGAAGAAGTGTTGATGTCTAGTTGGTGCAGATTCCATAATGCACCTAGAATTTACTTGTCTATCATGTGCAGACATCATTACTCAAGTCAAGGGTTGTTTAAACAATTCATAGCAGCCAAATCACAATAAAGATGATTCATCCCATGAGGCAGGAGAGTTTTCAACATCTAGAGGATAACATATTGAAGTTGAACCAAAAAGCTCCAAAAAAGTAAGTGTTGGGACAGCAGACACTGAGGCTGAAAATCAAGAGGAAGGAGTTGATTTCCTTGGGACAACAAGAAGCTTTGCTGAAAGTTCACTTAGAAGGGAATTAGAAAGCCTCTCCTTCATTGGTAAAGGGCAGTCCTCCACTCAAGAAGAGGGACCGTTGGAAGTTGAAGATGAATTAATAGAATTTGTAGTAGGATATGCTGGGACAGCCAATACAAATTCTGAAAATAAAAAAGAAGAGGTTGAAAGCCTTGGGGCAACAAAAAATGATGATGAAAGCATAAGTGAAATAAGATTAGAGGACCTTTCCTTCATAAATGACAGTGATTAAGCATTTGAAAATGATGATTTAGAGGAGTGGAAACAACCACAGGTCAGGTTGTCTACTATCCAACTTCCTTCTCAAATAACAATGAAGATCTGGTAGTGGAAAGATATAACGAGCTTGTGTCAAGACTAGCAAGGGATTGGTCAGAGCTAAGACACCAAGTGGAATTGGAAGTGTTATTGTTGTTGGGATAGTGCAGGCTCCATGATTCAACACATTTCGAGTTCACGTGTGAACTATTCCAAGAGGCCATTGAACAAGTTAAAGAACAAGTGGAGAAGCCAAGTGCATTGCTTCCTATAGTTGCTTTGAGGATTGAGGACCAAGAGCTGAAACCAAGTGACAAATTAGCTTAAAGTAGTCCTCAAGAAGGTGATGGGACAGCAACAAAAGAGGAAAAACATAATCTCGAGCCTTCAAACCATGAAGCGGAGCAAATAGGAATGTTTTCCATTGGACATTAAGAGTCTTTCCCTCTTGTAGAACATCTCTATGTGATGGATGATAGGCTTTATGGGAGATTTTTGGAGGTGGACCGATTGTCATACATCGATCCCCTTGATGGGCCAATGTCCCTTGCTAATTTCTTCCCACTTGGAATTGTGCCACAAAGGTATAGTGACACAGAAGAAGAGTACATTTCAAAAGAAGGCAGTGATGAGGATATACTACCTGAACCTCCAGATGGTGAAACATTAGAGCTTTTGAATTGGAAAAGGAAATCCTTTTCTATCTATAGTGATAGTGAACAAGAGGAGACAACTGAGCATCATGACGCACCACACCAACTAAGGGGAGAAGACAACCAAGGAAAGGATGCCTTGGGGGCTACTCACATGGATAACATAACATTTCAACTATAGAAATAGGCTGAGATAGGGAATCCTTCTGCCTTGATCATTGTTGATCCTCTTTCATATTCAGAGAGCTACGATAGGACAAATTTGTCCATGTCATCTTCCTATGACAATGAACATCATAAAATTGAGATCAACATCTGGGGAAGGGGATGGGACAAAACACTACCTTTTGAGGATAGCAATCAAGTGGAGCCATGGATACAAAAGATCAACAAGACAAAGTGTATCTCCTTGAAGAATATCCAATAGAGGTTGCAGGTCCCACTAGTAGCTTGGAAGAGGTGCTTGTTTTGCTTGTTCTCCCAACCTTATGCAAGCCTGACATCAAGAATGTTGCACCATCTAGCGCCTCCACCTAAGACTGCCAACATAACTACTAACTATGTAGTGCTCACTCTCAACTGTCAAATGGTGTCGCTACCACATGATGACATCTAGGTTATATCTTTCCTTACTCTTATGAATACTCATAATAGCATTTATCATTTCAATTATGAGAATGAGGGGAGATGGACATGTTTATGGATTAAACATGGGTTTAATGAATCACCTCAATTGTCAATTTTTCCTAAATATGTGATTAAATTTGAATGTCGCAATGTTGAACTTCATTTCTTTGAATATAAGGATGAGTGTGCATGGTTAATGACTATAACAATTTATTTTTTGCTTGTGCATGCATTACGAATTTCAATGAGTGTGACTATCAGTTTTCCTTTACTGGTGTCATTCTTTGTAAATATCTTTGTACATAGGTTAGTTTTGGGTAGTGTAGGCTTCGTTTATATACTCTTCTTTCCTTCTTTCATTAGGGTTAGATGGTTTGATGTAGATTAGCTTGCTTTAGAGTAGTTTCCTTGCCATTTTCTTTCTCTTTCCCTCCTTGGTTAGTTTAGGTGCTTTCTTTTTGTTCACTTTCTGCTTGCTTTCTGTCTACTCCCGCTTTGTTTCTTTGCTCAAGGTCCCTCTACTATTAGTTAGGCACATTTTAACACACGCTAATCATTTTATTGTCTAGGGTTGTTCTATGATTTCTTCAACAAAATATAATCAAGTTTTCAGAGTGGGTGGCGAGGGTCTTCTGTTAGCATCAGGTGACCTAGATATTTGATTCAAAGGGGATAAGTTGTTGGTTATTCCAATTTTGATGTATTCTAAAATCTTATATCCTTTCACACATCTTAAGAATTTGGCAGTCATTGTAGGTCCCTTTGCGAAGTCCAATTAAGTGAAAAATCTAAAATTCTACTTCAATGCTACTATGATTCTTAGCCCTGAGTGTGAGCTTCATTGCTTGTGGGTTGAAATGAAAGAATTAAAAAGAGAAAATCAAAAGAAAAGAAAAGAAAAGAATTGAAAATAAAAAGAAATAAATTCAACTCTTCAAGAGGTTATGAACAACTCTATCGGGGCTATGGACACCCAGCTTACAGTAGAGTAATGTTCGTGAGAATCATAGTGACAACCTCATCAGGGCTATGGATGCCTGAATGGTAGCGAGGAAATGTCCCAGATGCTTTTGGAGTTAGAATAAACTATGTGCTTTAATTGGACAGGGCTTGGGTTCCTGTAGCTACTTAAGGATTGGAATTAATACATGAGCACACATTTGGATTTTCAGTATATTGAAGGTTGGGTTAGCTAATGGTTTTGATCCTTTGGTCAAGTGTTTGATTTGTTTTCTCTAGTGTGAAGGATGGAACTGGAGATTCTGGGTTTGTGATTCTATTTTTTCATCAAAATGCTCAAGAGAATTTTCCCAGCGAGTCACCATTTTTTTTGCATGTTTTGCACACACGCCCCGCCAAGGGCAAGGACCCCCTCTTTTTATTCACTCCCAACAGGTCTGTCCTTGCTCCTGATGGGTTACTTTTCCTTCACCTCAATTTTCACATCCCTATATTTGAGTCCAAGATGGTCTTGTGCCTTAAACAATCAAATATCTCTAAACAAGTCCACCTATCCAAATTTCACCAAGTCATTTTCCTTCACAGGCTGGGTCATGCAGGTTTCCCTTAGCTCATCACCCTAACATCTGTTAGGCCCTACAGACCTGCATTTGTGGGTCTCCTCTTGTCATTCATCATTTCATTCTTCCATTTTTCTACTATCAAGCCTTGGCGTCCTTTCGCGTGGTAGGCCCTGCATCTTCTTTTTCCATTGCATCCATTGGGCATCATGGACCCATAGTTGCGGTTCGGCTCATGTAGGTATCTATTCCCATTTTTCTGCATAGTAGCAACTGACCCTTGACTTCTACCCGTATGGCAGGCTCCACATTTGGCCCTTCTGCCTTGTCATTCCCATTACCAAGCTAGACCCAACATGCTTCAAAATCATCTAAGTCCAAAATGTTTGCGGGTCTTTATGCGTGGTCTGCCTTCACTCGACCGTTGCTGTCTAAATGATTAAGCTCTCACGTCACCCCATAGCTCTAACCCCGCATATGTCATTTCCTTGGAATGAAATCTTAGGCTCACGAATAAACCATTGAGTCAAAACTCATCAATGGGTCCACCCTTGTGGGCTATCGCCTACAGAAGGCCGTCACCATGATGTCATTTCTTAATGGTGACCCTTTGCTGCCTCCTCACTTCGCGGACCTCCAACCCACCAATGTTGTCATCATGTTGTGGGCCTCCCCACAGTGGCTATTGTCCATTACCTCGCCACTGCAAAACATAATTCATACATGACATACCCACACTTTCACCCGCATGCACTTATTCGCTAACACCACAACCGTCCCTCACTTGGTTGTTCCCGAATGACATTCTTAACGAAATCTTCAATTTGGTTCATCACAGGGTCGTAGGCTACCTTGCTGCTCATAACGTTCCTCCCTAACAACCCCTTTGCGGCTAGCATTCTCACTTCTAACTTTTGTGCCACCACCTCCCGATGTAATATCAAGGTGACCATGTAGTAATTACAAATGTGGAATTCTACGCCAATGATGGTTATCGAAGGACAACATTGCGCACTAAATCTTTTTACTTTACAAATGATGTCTTTCAAAATTAACACCAATGGTAGTCATCCCTATAGGGACCGCAATGCAGCCTCCACCTATCTCCCATTGTTCCCTTAACCGCTTTCATCGAATAGATTCCTGTGGGATGCCAATGGCATGTTTTACCACATGGCAGTTTCCTCTATGGAGTCTGTAGCATTTTCATCTACATGGACAACCTATATCAGATTCTCACACTTCTTCATTGCATTTCTTTCATGAATGGCTTGCCCGATTCCAACTCTTCCATCATTTCATTTGAAGTACATGTTACCGAGTAGACTCCCGGACACTGAAGATGTCCAAATCCATTATTGTGATAGCGTTATTACAATTAAAGCATTGGAGAACAAGAAGTGTGACATAGGAGGGAAGTAACGATTGCTCAATCATCATTATAGTGTGGTTGGTGTGTGATTGAGGTTGAAAGTTAGGAGTGTGGCAATCACAAAAGGTGCAATGGTCACGTGCATTGAGTAGGCATAAGTAAGTGATCTATGAATAAAGGATCTCATCATGACGATTTGATTTCCATATTATGCGTACTCATAGTAATTTTAATGGTAAAGTATGCATTTTCCCCGGAGATAGAGGCCTTTTCTTTTTTGAAGGTTCTATCACGGGAGTGGCAGTTCTCAAGACAACATTAACGTCCTTTCATTTGTGGACTCCCATGGTGAACATTTCTTTCTTAATTTCCTTCATACGTGACAATACTACATTAGATGTCTGCCAGATTTCTCTCATGCGGGCTCCGTAGGTGTAGGCATCATTAGTCTCGATATCGTTATCTATGATGCTCCCTTCATGGTGTTCCTCATTGCTACTCCTGAGAGCTCTCCCTCCTACGAACCATTGGTTTCTAAGGTCCATTAGCTTATTTTTGTAGCAAGACCAACGTAGCTATTAAATTCAAATCATTATAAACATTGATAAACCAATGGAAGACTCGAAAAGGTCAAATGAAGGCTTGCATGTAATCATTTATAACTAGAAAAGGAGGAAACAATTCCAAGTGTGGCCAACAACTGTCACTTCCAACATTTGAGGTCTTTTATCATCAATCAGCAATAGCTCTAACTAAAGAGCGCTTGAGGCAACATATACTCAATGAACAATTAAACGTAGCCTCCCTTCATGCAAACTCTACTTATGTGGAGTATGCCACCTCTGAGACCAACCATTTAATGGTGATACCATGGTGGCACTTCACATTCCTTCACCTGCACTTTCCTTGACAGACCTTCTCCATGCAGATCTAACCACTTCCTTGGATGCCCTCTCAGCAAGTTCAACTTGCACCTTCCACATCTTTGCATTCTACAGAATTGTTGCTCCCAGACACCACTATTTCAACTGCTATTTTGGTTCAATGGTTCTCACACGAGCAAAATAAAACAAGCACTCGAAGGTGAGTAAATAATGTTCATCAATGATTGCATAACTCATCGGTCTTCTAAACTCATCTAGGACTTAAGTGGCAGCCGAGTCATGTTATTCAGTTTGAATGGAACCTCAATCCCTTTAGACGTTGAGGTTCAAAGAATGTGATGAACAGAGACATCTCTATGTGCGGTTTAAGCAAAGTAAGGATGTTGATAAACAATCATGATGGAGGGTTGAACAAATCTTAGTCAAAGTGATAGACACAGCCAATGCAGATATATGGCGTGTGTTCTATCTATGGAACTTGAGCACGATTGTAAGTAGGATCTCAAGAAACATTATGATCATTCATTGAATTTAAGATCATACATTAATACCAAGTAGAACGATATGAGAGTGATGATACTTTCATTGTAAAGAAGCCATAGTGGCACAGATCTTTATGATAACATGTTTGAATCTCATGGATTCACAAATGAAGATACGCCAATGCTCAAAGGTGTTCATGAGTTAGATCCTTCTACATTACTATATTGGAAGACAAAGTTCTATGCCACGAGGGTTGGCTTGCGGGCAACCACTCTGCTGGTGCTACCCTTTCATAACACACTTAAGTGATCCTCCCCACACTAACTTCCCACGTCATTGTCTCTTTCAGGTTCTGACTACAGGCTCGTTATGGTTGAAGGTCATTACTAAATGGCTTCCTTGTAGCCGCAACCCACATTCATCTGTCTACCAGATTTTCCCTATGTGGAGTTCACAACCTTCATGGATGCCTCTTCCAAAGGCATTCCCCTCATTGGCTTCAGCAGTGTCACCACTGCATCATCCTGCATATTATATCCCATGTTAAGGTGGCATCTAAAGGAGACATCCCCATGATCACTTCCCCATAGAAGCAATTATATTATCCTTTTCAACCTCTTGTTCTATGAAAACTTCCTCAAATGGTGTTTCCTAACAATGTCCAAGAACAAGTCGACATCATCATAAAAGGAGTGGGGAGTATGATTTAAGGTGGTGGGCCGATAAGTGCAGTGGCTTGAAGGACCTATAGAACACCTGAAATACCAATATTATGGTGGGAGAAAATGGTTCTCATGTCATTTCCATCATTTGAAATCTGTCTCTCATAGGTGGTTTGAAATTGAAAGGGGTTTTCAAGCTTAAAACTTTTCATGATAAATTAAGGTGACAACAGCTGAGCACTGAATCGCCAAAACAGTGATTAACTCATGCCAAACTTGCTATGATGATGGGGAAAAGTAAGCTGGGCATTGTGGGCTCGTAGGCATTCTCAGAAGGTTGCATTTCTCATTCAAGCAACAAAGGGGTTTGATTTTAAAATCCCATTGTGGACTCTTCTTTCATGAAATTCGTGGACAAATACACCATTATTGACTGCTATCTTCTCCCACTTCCCCCCTCTGTATGTACTTTTTTGGATTTGGACTACGCGGGGCCTACGACCATTCTTGACATCTTTCTTGACCAGAATTTTCTCCACTCCCTCTCATGCCTAATGTCCCGCATTTCAATGCCTCTGCAAAACATGAACAAGTTGGAAGAAGGTTGGTTCATCATTTGAGTTATTGTCAGCATAATGAAGCCAAGGTTATGGTGGTAGGGATAAGAATAATATGCAATGAAATGGGAGTTGAGGTTCAATTATGCAAGATTCAGGGACTAATAAAATGAAATTTTTAGATGTGCTAAGCTTACAAAACTTATCAAGCAAGCATCAACAATCCCGGGGAAAATGATGTTCAACAATCCAATTATTCTGAATAGTGAACCTCTCACTTATTAATGAATTGCTAATTCGAGATTCAAAAAGGATGATCACTAAATTTTTGAAATTTCATGTATGCACACAATGATTTGAATTAATCATAAGAACCAAGTGAAATTAAAAGGGAATGGTTCTAATCCTGAAATGTTGTGATTCATAATGTTTCCCTATTAGCAAGTTGTGACTAGGCCATTTGAATTTCCCTTTTCAAGTATTGTTATTACTTATTATTAGTTGCCTAAAGAATATGAAGTGATGGGGACCATTTGAACTATAATTAAAGGTTATGTATCGTTATTTGAATGGGTTTAATTCAATCTATTGTTTTGACCAGGACTTTAATTATAAAACGAGGATTGCCAAAGGAGCCCGTTGTCGAAGAAAACCATTCATGATGTGCCCGCCTATGACTTCATGCTACCAAGAGCTTCGCTAAGAAGATATTTGGAGGCTTAATCTTAAGAGGAGGGGAGATCAAGTCATAAAGGATGCAATCCAAATGGGAGACCTGCATGTTACCTACCAAGTCTACAAAGAAAGTGAGGATCAAAGGTCACCTACATAGATGGTGCATGCTAAGGGAATGCCTTCACCTGTCCACCTATGAGTGCGTTCCAAGGAAAACAAAGATTCTTGGAAGGGTTGATGGCCAAAATGACAGATGATATTTCAAAGGAGGACTAACCAACATGTGATTGTTTAGTAAAAGAAGTCAATAGGCTATTTACTAAAACTAGAAGTGCGAGGGAGCTGTTGTTTCCTCCCTTTCAAACAAACGATCATGATTCATCAAAATTTGTCCCACGAGATCAAGAGCAGCATATATACTCTTTGGTAATACAAATCCATGAGGAGATTCACTTGATTGACCAAAGAATTTTGTAAACACGTCAGATAGGGGGCAACCTAGACAGTTTTCAGCCATAGTCCAGAAAATAGCTACAAGACAAAAGTGCTACAGTACCTGGACCACTACAAGACAAGATAGGGAAAACAACAAAACTATGTTTTATATTGTTGTATATTGGGGGGTAGGTGAAACCATAACTTGTAATGAATCTTGGCCACACATTGTGATTAAATCCTGGCCATTCATTTGGGGTTTGGAAAACTATAAATAGGGGCTTTCTCCTCATTTGTAAATGATTGGATAATTGGTGTAAAGGGCATTTTGCAGCAAGAGAGGGAAGCATTACATTGTTTTATGGGTGTTTCTTTGAGTTTTTCATCTTGCATGCATGGTTCAACTTCCATTTTAATTTTAGATTGTAGTTTCTTGAATGGTTGTGATAATGGTATTTGTTGTTATAGTATTTGATGAATTTCTAGCCCATACTTTTGGCACTTGTTGATGACAAGCTGCTGTGTAAAGTTAGCCTCGGCTTCTTTATTCCATTGTTGCAAATTAGTTCAATTGTATGTTCATAATGTGCATGTACAACCTGAAAATCGATAGACCTTAGAAGATTGCACTGGTTTTTTGTAGTTGTAGGTTTCTCTTGGTCAAGTAAAACTCAGTTTCAGGAAGTTTGTCTACTTTAGCAGCCTCCATTGTCACTGTCCATTCATGGCTTAGATTTAGAAAAACTTCTCTTACCATTTCTTCTTTTGCTATTTATTTTATTCCTTTGTTAGAGTACAATTCCTAGCATCAAAACAATGCTAAATAAGATGAACATTGTGAGTTTCAGCTTGCTATTTTGAGTGAGCAGCCACTGTTCATTCACTTCCAACACCTTGAAACTCCATTTGTAGACCCAACTTCCCATGCTTTGTAAAAAATGAAGGAAACCCTGTGATTACCATCAAATCACATCAACCAACTAAATTATTCCAAGCATTGTCATGACCTGACAACTGAGAGACCTTGGGCTAGTAATCTGGAACTTGTTTGCAGATTTCTACCTTTGAAGAGAGGTAGTGCACTTGTGTGCTGCCTGTGTTGAGAAGGTGAAAAATCACCCATCAAAAGTGGCCAAATGCCACTCAAGGTATTAAGTACCTAATGGATGCAATAGAGTCACAATTAACCAATGCCTCTAAAGCTTATGACCTTACAAAAGATAGAAACTATGCCTCTTAGGCTACCATTTCAGATTTGCAAAACTAGTTTTTCACCTTTCAAAGGAAGAAAGAGTATGTTATAAATCGATTTGGATAGCTTGGAGACCTAGTAAAGTACAAGCATATACCAATAGCAAGTGATCTTGTTGAAGCTAAAAGAATTGTAAAGATATATCCTAATCTGACTACTCTGGAAGAGGGAGAGGAGAGTTTGGTGGAGTTGGAATCAATGCATAAGGTGCTTGCTACAGCTAAGAAGAGTTGGGATGAAGAGAAATCTTCTTGGGAATCCATTCTCAAGGAACTTGAAGGTGATTCCTCCTCTGAGTGAACACATTTCATCTTGTACATTACTACTCTATTTTGGTTACTTTCATTTTTTCTTTTCTGTACATATAATCAGATGTAATTCTTGGGATAACTCCCTAAGGGGGAGCTAGCCATTTCATATTAATTATCTTTTTATACATGTGTCTCACTAGCACACCCTTAGTCCTTGATGTCAAAGAGGGAGAATTTTGGTGCCAATTTTTTTAAGATATTGTGTTGGGGGAGAATTTTGGAGAAGATTTGGTAAGGAAGTTCTAGTGCTAGTGTTGTTGAGAATTTTTATTGAGAGAAGTTTTGTTGTATATTTGAAAGGGGGAGTTCATACAAGGTTTTGAAGATATTTTTTAAGTTGTATTTTTTGAGATTCATTTTGGCACATGTTGCCATCAATGAAAAAGGGGGAGATTGTTGGAAGAATGAAGAAGAAACCCTATGATGTGTTGTCATTGATGCCAACATTTTTTTTTGATAGTTTTGTCCAATCTGGTAAATAGTTTTTGGTGAAACCTTTATCTGGTGATTTGGTCTAGAGTAGCTCATATTATAAGAACAACTTTTGTGGTTATAGTATTTTTTTAGGACTACTAAATACATCTATGATCAAGATTTCAATGATTCTGGTTTAATAGGATGAAAGTTACAAGTGGCAGAAGATCGACATACATGTTTTTAGCTTATATAGTGCAAGGTGGTATGAGTTATCTGGTTTGTATTCCTCTAGTGTTTGGATTCAAACTACAATTTTGGGAGATCTTTTACATGTGTCATTTTTACATACTTTCTAGATGGTGCATGCTTATATGGTCATATGGATGATCAATGTTGGTTAGATCAATTTATTTTGTGAGTAGGTCTAACTCTTGCAAAACCTAATACTTGAAATTGTGCTATGAAGATTAATATGTATTGTGGATGTTAAGGGGACCTATTTTAGATCCATGCTAACCTAAATTCAAGTTTAACACATTTTCTTTAGCGCGAAGAAGTTTTTTTTTCAAATATGAAGTCGACAAATGTTTTTGAAATAAAATAGGGTTGCATCTAATTAGGTCAACCTAATTAATGTATGCGGATGTAATAGGGTATATATGTGGAACAATTTTGAGTTGCATGAGTAAAAAAGAAGGAATGTTATGTGATATGTGTAAAATTTGATAATGTGCGAACTTGCAAATTTGTATGTGTGAGATCAGAATAAGGGCAGAATTATTGTGTATGTTGAGCAACAGCTGAGCAGAGCAATATTTTATATTCAGAGCTTCATTGGAATTGAATTTGACACAAGGAAGGTGCATCTTACATCAGTTCACACTTTGGTTGTGTAGCCACTTTTGTCTCATATCTAATTTTGGTTGTGAGCCTTATAAGGACAGTGTTTCCTAGCAATGAGCCCTATAATATCTTATAACCAGTTATAATATATTGAGCTAATCCTCGTCGTGTTTTTTCCCTTTTTGAGTTTTCCACGTAAAACTATTGGTATTCACGTGTTATGTGGTGTTGTGATCTCTTTCATGTTTTCATTCATAGTTGTAGTTAGATATGTTTTTATTATTGGTTGGATAATGACTAAATGTTTTAATAGAATACTAATTCACCCCCCTCTTAGTATTTTGGGTGTTCAACACAATCATGAAAAAATGTGGAGCAAAACACTGAACACCACTCTATCACACTAAAATCTCTTTTATTCAAATTTTCTCAAAAGCACTTGGAAACCAAGTGAACCAACTTCATCAACAACATTACTAACATCTCTACAACACATCTATAATAGAATTTTAAACATGCAAAACTTTGCAATGACAAAATTCTCCCCAAACACAAGTTATGCCAACAACCTCTGCAACTATACTGAAGTAGGACATTAATGACAACACCAGCATGTGTTGACATCAATACCAAAAATCCTACATACATCATCAATACCAGTAGCATTCCAACACTCTCTTTATACAAGGGGTTGGCATCAATGACAAAACCCAAGCAACTCACAAACAACTCAAGCTTCCAAAATCTCCAAAATTCCAACAATCTCCCCCTTTGTCATGGATGGAAACTATTGGAGTAATCAGGATAATCACTTGATAATTAATTATTCATTAATTAAGTATTAATTCCTTTATTACTTTAGTTTGCTTAAGTTAAACTTAGGAGTGTTTTTTTATTATTAGATTGGGCTAATTATACGTCTAGTTGTCTCATTGCATGAGATTAAGACACTTGTCATAATCTAATACAATTTGCATCAAGGGTTTGATTTTCACGCTTTTATAAGCATGCACATTCATTATAATCATTAATTCAGAATCATTCAGGTTAATACATTGCACATATCAATTCTTTTATGGATCAATCTTTTCTCTCTTGGTTGCATAGCTAATCAGTTTCGTTGATCTTTCTTGTGTGATAGGATAATTTCTTGCAAGCAATTTTTGGGTGATGTGGAGTTCAATCATCAACTTCAACATGGTATTAGAGCTCCAAATTTGTAGCTTCCTATCCAAACTTTGAGAGATCGGACCTTCAAAGAAAAATTGACTCATCCTAGGGTGAAACAGACATCACCATTGAGTCCAAAATGGTTGAAAACATAAAGAACACCTATTGTTTCATCAATTTTGAAGAAGTTGAAAAAAAGAAAAAATAATTTAGCCATCAGAGGTCAACACACAGGAATTCATACGGTTGTACAACCCTACATGCAACCCTAGGGCACAATTATTTCTCTAGGTACACAAGGTTTTTAATATTTTGGTTTTTTAATTTTTTAGCCAAAATTTAAAAAATCAATCAAAAAAATAAAGTTTTTTTTGTAAAATTCAAAAAAATAGCAAACAAAAAATATTTTTAGGCTTTTAAAGCCTACAGCTAGGGTACATCGTAGCATATCATGGTAGGGTTGTACGCCTACCACTAACAGGGTCACTACCCTCAACTACCCGTCAGTGGGTCAAACATATACCACTGAATTAAAAAAAGTTGTGATAACTAATTAAAACTGTCACTAACTAGATTTTGATGACCCCTACAAAAATTGATAGGTGCTTATGTTAGCATCCAACAAAGCATCTACAAGAATATTCTGTGGAAATCAGTTTTTAGGCAACCATTTTTTTCAGCCAATGAGGGAATATTCTCAGCACATCAGTTGACATCAGTCATACGGATGACCATACAACCCCTCTAAGCCCCCTCCTAACCCTTATTTTCCTTAAAGGATAGATTTTTTCTTTTGGGTATAACTTGGGCATACACTGTCGAAATAAGGAAAATGAGGTATCGTTGGAAATCTATTTATATGTACTTTCCAGTGGTGTAGGTATCACAATCAAATTTTGTTGTTGGTTCTTGTTATTTGTAATCAAAGTTAGATCTTCATTTTATGCTTTTGAAATCATAACTTTTTTCCTATATCTCTATTTTTTTTTATTCAAGCAATGTTGGAAAGGTATTTAAGATCTATTCAGATCTATTCATGCAACTTTCATACAATCTTCCCTAGGTATATTTTATTCAATATTTTGTGATTTCATATTTTTCTTAATTACTTGGATGTCTTGGCACCTAGAAAGGATCTATTTGAGTTGGATGGCATCATTTGATTTGCTTTATCAGTACTAAGGTTATCAGTCTCTAATTTTATCATTTGAATTAGTATCATGTGTTTTTCTTTTCATCCTTTTGTGATCAACTTGGACAAGAATAAGTATGAGTTGGTGAAATGTCATCTTGACACATCTCCGGTGGATTGATATTTTTCCTTATTTATATGGACTCATACCTACACCAGACACACCAAGGAGTTTATCATGAGCATGGGGTATCATCTAAAATCATATTGTAGGGGTGATATGTTCTAGTGTTGATCTTGGCACTATGTGTGTTGTATCAAACATTGAGTGTCCCCATAGACTTTGGACATGACTTTGGTATATCCACAGAGACCCTCATATCTCTCCATATCTAGAGGATCATACTGCATATTGTCTTATCCCTCTTGCAGATGCAAATTCCATACCCTTTGATGTTGATACTTTATATGATCTTGAGTATATCACAAGTTTTGCATGTTTTTATGGTTCAAAGACATGTCTTCATGTTCCCACTCTACAGACTGAAACTACACCATCATATTTTGTTGTTACTGATCAGTTTGACATCACCACATCTTTCACCCCTATTGATTTAGTGCAACAAGACATACATCTTCCAAACACATCTAATTGGGATTTGTCACTTGCAGACATATCATTATTGTTTATGGAGTACTATATTGTAGATCTGGAGGATTATTTTGAGGAGATCCATCTCCTCTTTGTTGATAGCCACATCAACAATGTTGGCCCACCATCTTCATCACCTTTGCAACTTGTTCTCTATTAGTCTTCATAGGATTCTGGATTGACATTATTGATTTCCAACATTTGGACATGTGAGAACTTTTTAGAGGCACGCATCATTTGGATTTCTATTCCTAATTCACCCATTCTTTTGGATTAGCTTCTCCAATCACTACTAAATTTGTTTCTTCCTAAGGGGAGAAATGTTGTTTGTAGATAGTGGATCATATTTTGTCTTCAAGCATTCATCATTGGCACGAGAACTCTTTCTTTATGGGGGATTCATATCCTCATTTTATCTCTCCTATCAAGGGACATCTATTTTACTTGCATAATAGAAGCAATCATTGGGTGTCACATTGAGTCCTCCTTGTATCCTTCTTTCACTAGTGTGGTTTTTCTTTTTCTTTCTTTTGGAGAGTAGTTTTTCCCATGTGGTTTTCTCTTTTTCTCTAGTTATGAGAGATTTCATTTATTTGTACATGGGCACCTCATCAGAACTTATATTCAAGACCCATCCATACATCCATGATTTCATTCTACATCAGGGTTTTATAACTTCTCCCTAAAGTTGATCTTAAGGGGGGTGTTGGATTTGATGCTCAGATCTAATTATGTTCTATTTTATGCCATATATTTTCCTATTTCATACACCTTCATACCCATTCCCACATTTCATTTCCATTCCATATCATACCATTTTACCATTTGATGTTGCATATGATTTAATATACATAGGTAATATTTAATTTAGTTTTTAGATTAAATATATGAATAATGAATATTGGATTGCATTTACTAATATTTTCTTCTATTAGGGGAGAGGGTCCCAAAGTAGGGCGAGTCAACTTTGGAGGTCCACGTGAACCAAAAAAAATTAAAAATTTTCCTACCATGTCACCCTGCCACTTGTGCATCGAGCCCAATATTTAAAAAAAAAAGATTGAGCACCCTGCCACCTATCAAGCACCATTTACGTCGATGTGTCCAAAATGGGCCTATTTTCCCTCCACTCAAAAGTGGAGCCCATCTACCTCCTTAATCAATGAAAACATCTATGTACACTAGATTAGACGACCACGTGTCCACGATAGCATTGCCACCCTTAATGAATAGTTTAGAGCATTAAACGCTTGTCGCCTCCTTCGTTTCCTCCACTGACCAACTTTCCTTACATGTCCCTTTGCATTTACTCAAATTGTCAGGTGTGTTAATCAGAGATCAAGGTTCATTCAATGATCCACATTATTGCATATCCCACTCACTCTCATTCCTTTTGTTTTCCAAAAATTCTCAATTGTTCATTCGATTTGGCACTGAAACTGCTTCAGATCTCCACAGTTTATTGTTCAGCTCTTCACACTTCTTTGTTTAGCTCTGCACTCTTGAGAGCTCCCTTTCTCTTTCAGGTGAGGCTTCTAATCTCACTCAGCCTATACCACTGTCTTCGAATACAACGGTATTTTGCCATGCACTTTTTTTGCAAGAATTTTTGTTGCAAAATTTTGTCTTTGAGAAATATTGCCTTAAATGAAATGTGGGGAGGGTTTAACTGGTTTTCTTTTCTCCTACACTTTACCACACACTCCTGATATTCTATTATTAATTGCACCTCTGCATTGTGCTTTTCATATTTTCTTCCTTATATGAAATATGAAATGGTTTTGACTGGTTTAAATGGTTTTTCATTACTATTAGACTTGTACGATGAAATATCGAAAGGATTTGACTGTTTTTCAGCCATGCACTTATATTCATGTGTTCATTGCACAAACTTTAAATTTGCAATTTTCTTTTTACATTTGTTTGTTATTCCATAATACAAAAATGGATACAATATATTTGCTTGTTACTAGGAAATATTCATAGGGTTTTAATGTTTGTCATTTCAAGGGTTTCTGCCATGCACTTGCATTCATGTCTTCATCACTGCACAAACTTTAACTCTATAATTTGCTGATAATATTCTCATGTTATTCTGAATTATGAAAATGGTATGACTAGTTTTCATTTTGAAGATATTTTGGCATGTTTATGTATTATTTTGTTCTTCCATGCATAATAGTTGTCTGTGAAATGCTTTTTTCATTTGATTGTTACTACCAAACATGGAAGGTTTTCACTGGTTCAAAATTACAGGTTTTTCTGCCATGCACTTGTATTCCTCTCTTTGACAATGCACAAACTTCAACTCTGCAATTTTCTTTTAATATGTGTTTGTTATTCCTAAATATGAAAATGGATTCACTTGTTTTCATTTTGAAGTTATTCTGCTATGAAAATATATTATTTTGTTCCTATATATGTATTTGTCTTTCCATGCATATACTTGTTTTCATTTCAAAGATATTCTACCATGCAATTATATTATTTTGTTCTTGTATATATATATATATATATATATATATATATATATATGTGTGTGTGTGTGTGTGTGTGTGTGTGTGTGTGTGTGTGTGTCTCTCTCTCTCTCTCTCTCTCTCTATATATATATATATATATATATATATATATATATATATATATATATATATATATATATATATATTGTGCATGGAAGAATGGACTAATACATAGACATATTTCCATACATATACAAATATATGTACATATATATATATATATATATATATATATATATATATATATATTCGTATATGTATATATTTGTAATTGTTTATGTGATTGTTACTACGAATTTTTTTTATATATTTATGTTTTTCTCTCCACGATTCATTGTTCAGATCTACACTAAAGAAAGCTCCCTTTGTCTTTTAGTTGAGGTTTGCTACCTCACTATGCCTGTACCATTGTATTTCATTTTGATAATTTTTAAGCAATGTTTGTTCATGTCTCACTAAAAAGATCTGCTCTAAGCCATTTCAATTCAAATAATAAAATTGAACAAACTGTCATCATGCATATATTGAATAAAAGCAAAATTTCCATGCACATTAAAGACAATTGCATTACAAAGTGTCATCAATCGCATTACAAACTCTTCATAAAAACCAAGCATTGAATTGAAAACTTTGAAGATGCATATTAAATAAAATCAAATTGTATATTTATATATGCGTTTACATGTATATGTATATGTATATATATACAAGTGCATGGTTGAAAACCCTATAATTGTGAACAAGTGAATCCCATTCCATATTTAACCATTGTAGGGAAAAAAACCTTGTAATTTTCTATATAATAAGGTTGTTTCATGGAAGTTTTTGCTGTAAGTATTGGAGACAAGTGTGGAGAAAGAGGGGTCTGATGTAGCAAAGTGCATAGAATGTTGTTGGAGAAAAATAATGCACTAAGCCTAAATGAGGTTAACCAAACAAAAAATAGGAATTCATATTGGGTTTTACATTCAAGGTAAAACACATGATTCTATTCATGTTTTTTTTTGGGGTTCAACTCATTCAATCTAGTGTATTGCACAAGTGGGAATGTGTTACTGAGCAAGCAATAGATGTATATAATTACTGCCTTTCCCCACCCTAAACGACTAGTTTAGAGTAGTAATCGGTCATTGCCTCCTTTGTTACCTCCACTGGTCAACCTGCCTTATGCATCCCTCTACACTTACTCGGACTATCAAGCACATAATTTGGAGATTAAGGTTCATTCAATGCTCCAAATTCTCTCATATCTCACTCATTGTCATTCCTTTTGTTTGCAAACATTTTGGAGTGTTCGTTTGGTTACGCATCCATACATGTTTGGCTCTCCATGCTTCATTGTTCGGCCCTGCACTCTCGAAAGCTCCCTTTCTCTTTCAGGTGAGTTTTTTTACCTCACTAGTCCTCTACCAGTGCCTATATATATTAAAACTAACACACACACACACATATATACATACATATACATATATAATGTGTATGTATGTATGTATGTATGTATGTATATATATGTATGTATGTATGCATGTATTTATGTGTGTATATATATATATAATGTGTGTGTATGTATGTATCTATGTATTAATATATGTATATTTATTCATATATATTTATATATATGTATGTATATATATAAATATGCATACATATATATATACATGTTTTGGTATATATACATTCATACATACATACATACATATAAATTCCAATCTCTTGTATGATATACATATGTTTTCCACAAATCTATAAAAATCTAGGGTTTCACAATTATGTTGTTCACATTGGGTTTTTCATTTAAACTCTTTAAGACATGGAATGCAAATATGTTGTATGTGATGTCAATGTTTGTCACAATAAACTATAACTCAATATTTGGGGTTTCAACTTACACTATTTATGAATGTCAAGACATTTTAGTTCAATTTCAAGGTTTTTTTTTATTCTATATTCCAGGGAACATATATCATTTCTATGCACAATCAATGTTTGTCACCCACCACCCTATAACTTAGTATTTGGGGTTTCAACTTGCATTTTTTATGGATTTCAATGCATTTCAGTTCCATAGATTGTGATTGTTACACCCTATCATGTTGGTATATATGTATAACTCATGTACAAATGTTCAATTTGATTTTTTAATTGGATTGTTCAATTGCATTCTTCAATTTGATGGTTCAATTTGATTGTTCAATTGCATTGGTCAATTTGATTGTTCAATTGCATTGTTCAATTGGATTGTTCAATTTGATTGATCAATTGGATTGTCCAATTGCATTGTTAAAAGTTATTGTTTTATTGCATTGTTTTATTGGATTATTAAAATGGATTGTTCTATTTGATTGATCAATTGGAATGTTCAATTGCATTATTCAATTGGAATGTTCAATTTCATTGTTCAGTTCCAATGTTCAATTGAATTGTTCATTTTTATTGTTCAATTTTAATGTCATATATATCATGTATATTCGTTAGGAGTTATTCATTTCATTCTTTTAGACATGTTAGTATATCCGGCTGACACTTGTAAAATTGTGTCTTATTCAATCTTCTTTGATGGTGTGCAATTTCAATTCATTATTGGCATGGTGATGGTGAATTGCATGTCAAAGGTAAACAAAAAAGGATACTATACATTCTTATTTTAAGTTAAACACTTTCCTTACTACACTTTTCTTATTAATGACTATTTTCATATATGTTTGCAGGATTCATTTGGAGAAATTCACCATACCATTGGCCATCTCCAATTCATAGAGGTGAAGTTTTTAACCTCACTATAGCTACACCATTGTATCCTATCATTCCCTTTTCTTTCTTCTTATCACTTATTTGTTTTGTTATGGGTGTGTTGTGTTACTTAAGTTGAATGTTATTATTTATTTTGTTGCTGATTTTAAACATAATATTTAAAGTGTTTATGTGATTGTCCATAGATCGAAGGTTCTCTTCCATTCTAAGTGCATCGACAATGTGCTCCATGATGTTATGACGTCTAGGGTGTTTATGGACACTTCCAATATTTTTGTTCATAAACACACTCAATTTTTCAAGGAAATATGTGGTTCTCTTCATGCATAATTGTGACTTTAATGGGTTTAATCTTTTCATTTAATTTCTATCTATACATACACTATATATCTATTTATCTGTGTAGATATATATATGTAGATACATATATGTATATATGTGTAGATACATATATGTATATATGTGTAGATACATATATATATATATATAGATACACATTCATATATATGTAGAAACATATTAACATATATGTAGGTACACTTTGATATATATGTAGATACATATATACACATGTAGATACACATTGATATATATCTACTTACATATATATACATGTAGATACACTTTTATATATATGTAGATACATATATATACATGTAGATACACATTGATATATATCTACTTACATATATATATACATGTACATACACATTTATATATATGTACATACATATTGACATATACATACATGTGCATTCGTATGCACATAGATATATATGTACATACGTATTGACATAGACATACATCTAAATATGTATGCACATAGATACATATGTACATCCTTATGCACATACATATATATGTACATATGTATGCACATATAAGCACTATATATATCCTTGAAATGAAAACCAGTCAAACCATTTTCATATTTGGGGATAACAAACAAATGTTATAACCAAATTGTAGATTTAATGTTTGTGCAATGATGAACATAATAATAGGGGATAGCTACATTCATATAGGTCAAATAGGTCGCATCCATCTCTACCATTCACAAAAAAAGAGTGAATTGTATGTACCGAAACAAATAAACTTAAGATAAGACATACACACATGTTATCTTTTGCAGAGGTATAGGCTAAAATTAAATTTCAATTGAGCTACTAATATACAAAAGGATATATTACATCAAGTATTTTTTTATGAAGTGTTTTGGATTTTAGAAATGTTTACTAGACCTTTTTAATGAGTATATGAAATGTATTCACATGCAATTTCAAATGTTAAATTATCAGCATAGACTGTATTGTATGAAATGTTGTATAAGATTATCAACATTGAATATTTTTGCACAAATGTAGAATAGATATTATAAACATAGTAATTATTGTAAACAAAATTGAAATAGATTATTTGCATAGAATATCTTTTCACAAATGTAGAATAGATATTATAAACATAGCAATTGCGGTAAACAAAATTGAAATAAAATATCTGGATACAACATATTTTATGAAATGTAGATTATAAGACAACCATAAAAAGGTATTGGCATAGTCATGAATGGGCCCAACACTAGAGCGCCTTAATATGCAATTGTAAAACAATTTTCACCCACAAAGTCAACCAGGGTACTCATATCACATTAATAAAGAGATTTAGTTGAAAATAATAAACAAATTTAGTTCACATTAATAAACAAATGCAACACAATGAAAATGGAATCCCCAACTGCAACCCAAAAAAAAAACCAAGATATAAGGCACTATTTCAGTTGGTCCCTCCCAACCTTAGTCGAATGCTCCAAGGAATGAATCTAGAGATGTGTTCTCATCTCTTGTTGCTGCATTTAGACTTTCCATAAATTTATTTGCATTTACATTTGTCAGTTACATGCAACTTACATTTTAAGGCATTAGTGGTGAAGAAGTCTGGCCAACTAGAAATTGAGTGCAGCTAACTTGAGATGAAATGGGATTGAAACACACATTGCTTAAGGAAAATAGAGGGATGCTATTATTGGTTATATCTCGAAAGTAGTTGTGGTTATCAAATAAGGGAGTTGCAAGACTGTTTAAGCATCTATCTCACATCAATTCTCTATGGGAAGCCTCGATCTCCCTTCTTCTCTTGTTCTTTTTGTATCCTCACTTGCTCCTTCTTTTTCTCTTTTTCGTTCCTTTGCAACTATTCCAGCTGCTCTCTTTCCTTGCGCTCAATTTCCTTTTCAATTTTCTTTTGTTCCTTATGCTTCAAGGCCAAAATTTGTGCTACCTTTTTGTCCTTAGTTTTTTGCCTCTTTCTAATTTTTAATTCTTCTAGTTCTTTTTTTCTTCATTCCTGCTCCATTATGAGACTCATGTAATTGTTAGCAGTCAACAACTGAGACTTTTGGCTCACTCGAAGAGAACTACCAACAGAATTTCTTGTTCTTCCATTCACTTTGTGAGTTGGCAGCTTAAGGAAGTTACTAATTTGAGAACCACTTTGGGTTTGAATTGTTTCATTGACTTGGGAGTTAGTAAACTCCACCTGGTCTGGTGTATCTTGACTTTCGTTGTTGCCATCTACATAATAGTGCATTATTTCTTCTGGAGGTGTGGGTGTTGGAGATGGGAATGTGAGATTCCCCATGTCCTCAAGTTGTTGCTCTGCACCTTCATGTACTTGAGTATCCATTGGAGTCTGCAATGTTTGTGAAATTTCATCTGTTGAAATATCAAGTCTCAAAAGACTAAGGATGTTTTGCACTGGAGAAGCATCATCGGTGTCAAAAATCTCATACGTCTCACTGGGACACATGTCACCCACAAGTGCATCATAATTCAGGGACCATATCCCTATCCTTTTAAATCCAAATTTTATGTTGGCTGGAGTCATGGCTCTTCTCAGTTCCTTGCTTCCTCACTCCACCAATTCTACCCTTCTGATATCAATATTGGGGAATCTAGTGAGAAAATCTTCTTGTTTTGATTTGAAATATTGCTTGAATGGTGAAAACACGCTAACATCCAAAGGCTATAGCACATGAGAAGTATGAGAAGGCAGTGTAAAGAGGTCAATGCCTAACCTCCTTGCCTCTTGGATAATTGAAAATGCAACGTGACTTCCATGGTCGTCAAAAGTTAGCAGGTTCCTATTAGTAGGTGACACCCCCCCAAGAACCGACACACAGAAATGTTCCAGCCAATCAAATAAAATCTCCTTCGTCATCAAAGCATGTGCTTGGGTTTTCATAGTTGCATGTGGTTCACAGTTCACAATGTAATTCTCTATCTCTGTATTGCCCTTGAACAGATAAAAGCTAGGTATGGTTTGGCTAGATGCATTAACACAGCATAGAATTGTTACCCATTCTCTAATTTTTGGAATGATTTAGGAGACATTCCTGCTACCTCGTCATGCCAAGACCCTCATAGTTCCATTTTTTCCAGCTTGAATGCTCATTTCATCATAGCTCCAAATTCTGTCAGGACTATATGGGGTTTCATATGCTATTGTTAGTGTTCTAAAAAAATTAGCTACTATTTCGAGTCTAAGCTTTACCGCCCTATCTTTGTCAAGACCTTTAGCTATGTGCAAGGTCAATTCTGGATGGCACCTCTTGAATCCATTCCACCATGATTTTCTAGGCATCCCCTCTGTGAAAGGGTTGGGTCTAGTCTAGCATATATGAGCAACCTCTTGCTTGATCTCAAGCTCGTGGCCAATATCTACCATATCTATGGACTACTTCATAATCAGACTCTCCTCCTCTTCGGTCAAGACTGTTGGTGGACCCTTCTTTGAAGTAGTGCTCAAGCCACCTAACCAATTGCTAAGTGTTGTAGCTGGGATTTTCCACTTCTTTGCAGCAACTCTTGTCGACATCCCATTTGTTTCAACATCCTCCAGTGCCCTGTCCATGTTCTGTGATGACCATTCCATTTCATTTGATGCTATTGCCCGCTTGACTGGTGGTGCAGCAACCTCCTGGGCAACCTCAACAGTTTCAGGATTTGTGTTTACTTCTACAACTAGTTGTTGCACATTGGGGACTATTACAATGTCTTTACATGTACAAGAAATCTTTGTAGTCTTGGTTTTTGGTTTCAACCTTAGTTTACCTTTAGATTTCACCTGCAGATTGTAAAAAAGATGTTTGGAGTAGTTAAAAATAAATAAAAATTGAACACTGTTGAAGTCACAGTGATACATGAACAGTTTGCATTTATTTAATATGCATCTTGACATTTTTCAATTCAATGCTCTAGTTTTTATGAACTGTTTGTAATGCAATTGTTGATAGTTTGTAATGCAATTTTCTTTATTGTGCATGAACAGTTTGTTTTTATTGGCTTTATTTTGCTTGGTTTTTATGAACAGTTTGTAATGAAATTGGATTTATTGTGCATGTTGATAGTTTGTTCAATTTTATTATTTGAATTGAAATGACTTAGAGCAGATTTGTTTAGTGAGACATGAACAAACATTGGTTAAACATTGTCAAAATGAAATACAATGGTATAGGCATAGTGAGGTAGAAAAACTCAACTGAAAGAGAAAGGGAGCTTTCTTGAATGCAGATCTGAACAATGAAACGTGGAGAGCCGAAAATAAATATATAAAACAAATTTTGTAGTAACAATCACATAAACAATTACATATATACATATACAAATATGTATGTATGTATGTATGTATGTATGTATGTATGTATGTATGTATGTATGTATGCATGTATGCATGTATGTATGTATATGTATGTATATGTATGTATATGTATGGAAATATGTCTGTGTTATTTTGTTCTTCCATGCACAATATATATATATAGGAATGAAATAATATAATTACATCGCAGAATATCTTCGAAATGAAAACAAATGAATTCATTTTCATATTTGCAAATAAAATAAAAAATATTAAAGGAAATTTGCAGAGTTAGTTTGCACATTGTCAAAGAGAGGACTACAAGTGCATGGCAGAAAACCCTATAATTGTGAACTAGTGAAACCATAAAAATGTTTGGTAGTAACAATGAAATAAAAATTGCATTTCGTAGATAGAACTATTGTGAATGGAAGAACAAAATAATACGATTGCATGGAAAAATATCTTTGAAATGAAAGCCAGTCATACCATATATATGTATGGAAATATATACGTATGTAATATGTCTATGTATTATTTTGTTCTTCCATGCACAATATGTATATATATGTATGGAAAGACAAATACATATATAAGAACAAAATAATATAATTGCATGGCAGAATAACTTTGGAATGAAAACAAGTGAATCCATTTTTATATTTGGGAATAAAAAACAAATATGCAAGGAAAATTGCAGAGTTAAAGTTTGTGCATTCTCAAAGAGAAAACCCTGTAATTTTGAACTAGTGAAACCCTTTCCATGTTTGGTACTAACAATCAAATGAAAAAATCATTTCGTAGGCATAACTATTATGCATGGATGAATAGAATAATACATAAACATGCTAGAATATCTTCGAAATGAAAACCAATCATACGTCTATTTTCATATTTCAGAATAACATGAGAATATTATAAGCAAATTGCAAAGATAAAGTTTGTGCAATGAAGAAGACACGAATGCAAGTGCATGGCAGAAACCCTCGAAATGATAAACATTAAAGCCCTATGAATATTTCCTAGTAACAAGCAAATATATTGTATCCATTTACATATTTTGGAATAACAAACAAATGTAAAAGGGAAATTGCAAAGTTAAAGTTTGTGTAATGACAAACACACGAATAGAAGTGCATGGCTGAAAACAAGTCAAACCCTTTCCATATTTCATCAAACAAGTCTAATAGTAATGAAAAAACATTTAAACCAGTCAAACCCATTTCATATTTCGTATAAGGAAGCAAATATGAAAAATATTATGTAGAGTAAACATCATGCAATGAATAACACAATATATTGAAATACACAATGCAGGGTAAATGTTGTGCATGGACCAATATAGAGGAAAGGAAAACCAGTGAGACCTTGAACTTGAACTAAAATGACTTGACATTCATTTAAACTATAAGTTGAAACCTTAGATATTGAGTTACAGTTCAATGTGACAAAAATTGACATACCATACAACATATTTGCATTCATAGGCATAAAGAATTTGTAGTTGTAGAATACTTGTAGCTTCTTAGGATGTTGTTGTTGTTGCTTCCTTTGGAGTTTCTTCATATTTCTGGAGCAAATTGTATAACTGAAAATGAAAGTGGGATGTGCTAAATGAAAATTGCAAGAGATTGAGTAATGCATTTTTGAATTTGAAAATCTCCTTATATGTTCAATGTTGGTTTGGTGTGGAGTCTTTAATTCATGTCCTTTTATTTTCAAATTTGAATACTTCATCGGATGCCTTCAATTGTAGAGTTTGTATGTATTAATGGTGTGCAATCCTTGTTTTCTTGATAGGATTTTTTGGTGGCTTTAACACCATTGCTTTGGTGGTTGCAGGTGGAAAAAACAAGAGGAGGAACCAGTAGTAGAGAGGGTCGATTTGACAGATGGGACACATATGAATGATTGTTTTTCATTTGAGTGTTATGTTGGTGGGAAAGTGGAATGAGGGTTCGAATGGATTGGATTTGGGACATTCTTGGCTCATAGTTCTTCTCGTGGAATCCCAACTGCCTGAAAGTTGGTTGTGATGTAATGCAAGTGGTGACATTATAGGGGAGTTTGGGTTATACTAATTTTATATTTTGGACACATGTTTTAAAGTGACGGGCCAGTAACAAGCAATATGGCTTGTATGTTTGTGGTGTCAAATGTTCTTTGAATATTATCTGACATGTAAGACTTTGAATATCTATTTGTGTATGGGACAAATATTCTATGATTATAATACAATTTTGATAGTATAGTGATCCGTGCACCCTTGTTGACTTTGTTGGTGAAAATTGATTTACACTTGCATATTAATCAACTCTACTGTGGGGCCCACATGGGACTAATTTCATCCCCAATATAGGCTGCCACCCTAATTTGGGCCCCTCTCCCCTATGTTAAGAAAATAAATCTATCAACATTTTGATCTATGGATGCAGATCTTCCTATAACTTACACACAAACTTCTTGACACCTGTACAACAAAAAATAATTTCAACTATTAATTTCATTTTAAATAATTATTTATTGTGTGACTCATATGCCATGAAATAGCATGTATTATTTACTATTGTAAATAATAAAATTATGATGAATGAAGAAAAAACAAATAGTTATTTTTTATGGCATAACAAACTCCTATTTTTATGGTTGGTTTTATTCCAACCCACAAGCCATAAATAGTGCCATAAAAGACAACAAGAGAATAGGAGAAAATGCAACAAAATAGGTCTACTAAAAATATAATAGGTGGTGTGGAAAAGCACAACAAATCTGCATGTAGAAATAAGAGGAAGGGCATGAGAATAGTAAAACAACTTGTAATTTGTTTCACACCTTATAAGGCAATGCAATAGATATAAAGGAGGGTGAATTAGAATGTTGTAAATTATTACAACATAAGAGAATAAAAAGGAAAATTTTGTAGCATTTTTATAAATAAATAAAACTTCTTGCATAATCAAATGCATCTAGAACACCACTTTGTATTCCATCACTTGGTAGACTAAGGAAGTAGGGCCCACTGCTTAGAATGTTGGTGATTTTTGTAATTTTATTGTTTGAGTAATGTGTGTTTCATTTATGCTTTGATTAAATTTATTTATGCATTATTTTCTATTAGTTGTTTATGATTTAAAGATCTCTATTAGCTTTCTTTTTTTCTTTTTATTTCACTATTATTTTAAAATCTAATAATATAAGCTAGAATTATTATAAACTATTGTTACTATGCAAATTGTTATAGTTCCTATTGTAGTTACTATGCAAATTCATCATGTCACAATTACTGTGCAGACTGTTCTTGTCACAGTTATTGTACAAATTGTTACAATTCTTGTCACGATTACTATACAGATTTTTAACAGTTCCTATCATAGTTAACAGTTTTTGTAGCAGTTAACAATTCTTGCCACAGTTCATGTCGCAATTCCTATCAAAAAAGCAGAATAAGAAAGTTAGAGTAGATTTTCATTATAAGTGCTCTTTTGTGTGTTTTAGTGGTATTTCATCCCCACTCATCTCACTACTTATATCCCTTGTGCATATATCCATGACATCTTTCATGAGCTTACAATCCCCAGATTGACACTTCGATCAATCTAAATCTAGTTTATTCTTTATCCTTATTTTTTCCTATCAGGAGTAATCAAGATAATCACTTGATAATTAATTATTCATTAATTAACTATTAAATCCCTTATTACTTTAGTTCACTTAAGCTAAATTTAGGAGTGATTTTTATATTATTAGATTGGGCTAATTATAGGTCTAGTTGTCTTATTGCATGAGATTAAGACACTTATCACAATCGTATACAATTGTCATCTAGGGTTTTCTTTTTCATGCTTTTGTAAGCATGCAAATTCATTGTAACCATTAATTCAAAATCATTAAGATTAATTCATAGAAAATCAATTTCTTGTAGGTGATTTTTGGGTTCTGTGGAGTTCAATCATCAACTTCAATAGCAAAACCTATCTAAAAAACCATGAGCAACAAAAGCAACCAACATCAATACTACATTAAGAAATTTTCCCCCTAACTAGGGAAACTCTTTACTCTGCATCCTCTCTCTTCACAGACTTCTTCTCCTGCAACACTTGCATTCTAGATCACTCTCATCCTTTTCTCCTTAGACAATACTCTCTCATACATTGTACTAATTTTTTAAAATTCTCTCTCCCCCTATGGTCTTCAAACCATATTCACTTCTGCACTATGTTTTTTCAACCAACTTTCTCCATGTTTTTCTTTCTCCCCTTATGGTATTTCAACCACTTTAACTCTCTCCCCCTTTGACATCAATGAAAAAGGGCCAGATCATCATTTTCTCTCCTCTGCATTTTCCTTTTTATATTAAACTAATTTTCTCTCCCCCTTAGGCGTACACAATATTCTCCATTTGGTTGCATTATCCAGCAACCACTACTACCTACTCATCCTGAGAGGTAGCCTTCAACATCAGTCCAAGACCAAGAATGTATCTTGAAATGCTTCCTAGAAAAATGAACACACTTATGCATCTAGTTGAAAGGAGGTGCATTAACCCTAACTTCTCCCAAAGATACTCAAAAGTATCTTTTGGAAGAGCCTTGGTGAAAATATCAACAACTCAATCCTTCATAGGCACATACTCCAACTTTACCTCATTCTCTACAAATTTCTCTCTCAAGAAATGATACTAGATTGAGATATATTTTATTCTTGAATTCATTATCATATTCTTTGAAATATTGATTGCACTTGTATTGTCACACATGATAAAAATAGGTTCATCATATGAAACTCTGATATCCTTCAATGTTTGCTTAATCCACAACACCTATGTACAACATGATGCTGCTATATTATATTCCACTTCTATAGTAGATAATGAAATTGAATCATGCTTCTTACTTAACCATGAAAGTAACCTACTTCCAAGAAAGAAATCACCACCACTTGTACTTTTCTTGTCATCTGCACATCTAACCCAATTAACATCTTTTAATTTTTTTCTAAGGCTATATCCATTTTTGCAAGTTTTCTTGAGGAACATGAGCAACAATGGTTTTAACATCAATAGGATTGGAGGTCATAGTGTTGATCACAATGTCATTCACACACCAATAGTGTAGATAAATCCTCACAAATAGACTGCAAGAACCTATCCTTACTTGAAAGATTGCACCGGGACAAACCTAAATCTTAGGCTCACTTAGCTTAATCCCAAGGCTTGTTTATGTCAGCTCTTATCCATACTAGGTTTGTGTTAGGGTTCATTGTGATAATGCTATTAACCATGAGGGGTAAACAATTTTTTTGGGTTCTCAAAGGAATCATAGGGATAGGTAAAGATAATCTAGATCTGGTCATTCAACAATTTCATAAATTCAAAATAACTTGCTTTCACTTAAGTAATTTTTTCTTTAAGCATTCAACAATATCATGGCATCAAAATATTTGCAATAAAATTTCCATTCATTCATCTATTTTTTTTGTAACATTTTATGATTTTTAAACATCTATTCTAATAAAGAATCAAAAGTACTAAAAAATTAAAGTTTCTCCTAGGTATTATCCATGCATACCTCAAGAATTAACCAAATCAGAGAAAACCATTCCATACGTCACCAAATTGCTTCACAACTAGGCACAAAATAATGAGATATTTTAAAAAGGGGGATTATTTGACACCAGATAGGTTCTGTATGCACCCTTAAATGACGTAGCACACAGTCTTGTCTAGCAAGAACAAACAATTAGCTATGTAAGATTTCATATCAAGAGATAGCTTTTAAATTGGCTCTGATATTGATTAGCTTCTATGTGCATACAAGTTTTTAATCTATAATGGGACAAAAAATAGGAAAAAGAACAAAACTTAAACAAGTTTTGGTTCTCCAACATCCACAAATTTTGAACTTAACTTAAAATGAAACATCTCTCAGCCTTTTATAAGAACAATACACTTGGGAGATTAGAAAAATACATGAGAGGGAATCCAAGGGATGAATCACAAAAAGGCATGTGGAATATGACAACTGGCAGGAGAATTGGTGATGAAGTCAACAAAGGTCAACCTTCATTAGCATGTTAATATCCTTTGGGATCTTCATCTTTGCGATATAGCCAAGATAGTAACTTGAATCTAAATAGATTTGTCAAATAAAATGTAGGGGCTTCTCGGATATACAGAATAATCAGGTGGACATAGAAAAATATAAGGATATTTGCATCCACTAGCTTTATGCTCCCACATTTTGGTTTTGCCTCAAGCTTAAAACTCCCAAGAATAGGTCACATTGGCGGTTGTCCCATTCTTTCACCTTATTCGTAATACCAAAATTCTTGATATTACAACTCAAGCTCCTCCTTCGCATAAACTCCTGGAACGTTCCGCCTGATCTAGATATGATTCTACTCATGATCCAAATTTTCCTTACCATCCATACCCAAATGTTGCATCACAATTTGTTCCTCTTGCAAGTACAAATTCCACACATTAAATCCCTTTTAAAAAACATTCATAAAACTATCATGCAAAAAAAAACATCTTTAATATCATTATTTCAAACAAATCATAAATATCACAATTTAAAATACATCCTCACGTAATTATTCCTTTTAGGCGAGTTATCAAACCTCTCAAACCTCTTAGGAAAACTTAAACATTTAACTTCAAATCTAAACATTGTTACCCGGTACCCGACAACTTCAACTTTTTACCAGAATAGACTTTCTTGGATCTTGGATTTTACCACAAGCTCCACATTTATCAAACCATTACTCCCAGACCAGAACACTTTACAAAACCTTGTTTTGACACTTCAACACTTCTAACCTTCGGATACCCAGTACCTAGTAACTAGTACACTTGAATCACAAACTACTCCAAGAATTTATTTTCAACTTTAACTTCTGGTGATCTTTTTTTGTTAACTAGCACTTGTCATATGCGTTATTTTTTTCCTAGGTCCCCATGTCTTATAATCTTGGGGCATTTTGTGAGACCACATAACAACTTGCAACCAATAAAACCAAATTTAAAAGAAATTCAAGATCAAATCACCTGCTATAAACTATCTTATACATATTTTCTAACAATAGCTCCTTACCTTTACCTGAATTCCATAATAAAGATGATAAAAGTCATCTAGAAAGTATCAATGTGTGCTTTGATTAATTTCACTTTCTGTAACTTGGTGAAAAAAATAGTTCATCGACATTGAACTACATAATTTAGTAATCCTCCAAAGCCAACCTTGGATAGAGCCTTGTTACCAGTCAGGAGTCCATAGCCCTAGTAGAGATATTTGGATAGCCTAAAGAGATGAATTTATTTTCTCTTTTGGTATTTCTTTGATATTCATTTTTTCTTTTTGATATTTCTTTATAAGCTCATTTGCCTCAACTTGGAGGAAATAAAGCTATTAGGTTGGGAATTATAGTGGTAGCAAATGTTACCTTTTGATTTTTCATTCAATGCAAATCCCTTCATCGTTTCAACAATTCCCCAAAAACTCGTTTAATTATTCCCTGTAGGTGTGACTTTTTGACTAAACTTTACCATCCTTATGCCAAATTTCAACTAACTACAACTCACTATTTGTCAAGAAAAAAAAAGTATGCATAAGTTAAAATTTAGCAGCAAGTAGTTCCATCACCAAATTAATTCTAAATATAGAAACACTGATTACCACCCTTTCATTTTAATTTTATGGCAACCCCTAAAATACACTTGGATAGCAACTCTAGTTTGACGGTGTTTCGCTAACATTAATGCATCAGATTTATCATAATTATGCTTAATTTTTACCATCATACTCTGCATTTAATTCACACATATTAACACACATATTATTTTCTTTAATTTCCTAGGTGTTGACGTGTGTCACCTTACCAACTTGATTTTCCTTTCTGTAATGTACACATGGACACCTTCATGAATAATATGGCTCGATAAAATACACTGAAATGAACATCATTATATTTTAAAATATTCAATTTACTTGATTCACGATCTTCGTACTCACAAACTTCGAAGAAAAATTTGTGAGAATTAATTTGATTTAACACTAGAGAAAATTGTCATGTTGCCACCTCGACTTACATTTTCCAAGACTTCAATCCAGGCAACTATGTACCACAAATTTCTAATGTAGTTTTCTATAAATTCCACATTTCTCTTCCAAATTCTTTATATATTTTTTTTGCTTCTTTCAATTGTTCTTTCTTTTTCTCTCTACTTGTGCTTTCTTGCTTCCAGGCCATGGATAATCCCATCTACCTAACTTGCATTTGCTGCCAGAATGGCTTCTTGGGTTGAATTACTACCCAGAGGCTGAATAAGGTTTTCTTTCTTCGGACTCCCTGATTCATTGCACCAGATTTGTGCCTATTCCTCAGGGAAACTTATGTGGAATCCATAGTGTATTATAGGTTGAATTCATACTTGGATTCACTATTCATAGCCTCTTTCATGGACCTTGGGCATTATGTTGTTGAAGTTCACACAACTGCAAATATGATAGTGTGACCTAATTTTTTGGGGAACTTGGACTACGTCCTTTCTATTGCACATCTAGCCATTGGAATTCCCTCTACTAATGATATCCCTCTATTTTTGGAATGAGGAGAATTAGTTCCCATCTAGCCTTTCTTTATTGATCTCCATACCCCTAACCTTGATGCTCATAGGGACAACACTTACTTGGGATATATTTCCCTTATGGAGGAAGTATCCCAGATTAACTGATCAACCACCCTACTACCTTAAGCTTAACTCCTTTTTTTTCCCCTTTTTTGCACTTTTTTCCCCTTTTACAGCAAGAAATGTTGTATTTTTTTGTATATATGAAATATAAACACACACACACACACACACACACACACACACACACACATGTATTTGAATAGTAAGCATGTATTTACTATGCATGGTTTTATTATTTTTTTAATTGGAAATGCAATGTTTTAAGAAAATTTTAATTCACTCTCATGTGTGCTTTAAGTTAAGCACAAATCATTAATGTCAGGAACAAATCAGAAAGAAAAAAAAAAAAAACCCTACAAAATAAAACTAACCTAACTAACTAAAATTAACCCTAAGCAAACGATTAACCCTAACTAAGCAATTTACCCTAACCTCTATTACTATCCTCATAGTATTCTTTGTACAAATCAGAACAAACTTGTATTTAAATTCACTTGAATACATTTCAAATATCCTATTGTAACAATGAATTATCTTAACTATCTTGTGTTTAACAAATGTAAATTCAAATGTGTACTTACCAAAAAATTGGCTTATATGTATGGAAATGACCTCATTAAAGGTCGATTGCACACACCTTTTTTGGCTTCCCCATACTCTACCTTCTTCCAATCCTAGTTCATAGTTTTCTTCTTTGCTTTGTTCTGCTCCATGAACGACTGCTCTCATTTCTTGACTTTCTTCCTAGATCCAATATTTTCCAATTCCTTGGCCCTATCCTCAATCTTAGTATCACTATTCACTTCATTAGACCAAGCAATAGCACAATTTACATTACCATCAAAGAGAGAAAAGGTAAAAAATTGATATTTTGTATTCTACATGTAATCAAGAATTTCTTCCCTTTTAACTCATGGATTTTTAGTTAGGAATGAAAAGCATGCATCTCGCACTTGTTTTTCTTACTCTTTGCTTTCATTGTCACCATCCACATGTGAGAATATTGATTACTCATCACCTTTAATTTCACGTTTTAGACATGTTTCCAAATCTTGATGTACTTGCCTTATTTCCTACAAAACTTCAAGAATTTCCTCATGAAAGTTACAGTTAAATCTATTAGATTTAGCAATTAATTTCCAGTATTCTCAAATTCACTAGGGTTAGGCATCTTTTTAGAATTCAAACTTCCTTCCTTTAATGGTTTTATTCTTCTAGAAATTAAAGACCCTTTCATTAACATAATCACATTGTAAGTAGCCAAACTCACCCTAGTTAAAAAAAATCACAATCAAGTTCACCATGATCAATTGTATCATGAATTCTACACTCGGTGACCCTACCAAAGGTGAAAAAACTCAAAGGATAAAGCCTTTGATTAAGGATTTTTTGGAGCTTATCAATGTCCATTTTACTTTCCATTACCAACATGTTTATACTTTTTCCTCACAAGCAACTTTCAAACCCGAAACCAGAGCAACTATACCAATTCTAGATAAAACCCAGAGATGGTCCTCCTTCTAGCCCAACTCCTATTGATCACGATGTCAATCGCACACCAACAGTGCAAATAAATCCTCATAGACAGACCACATGAACCTATCTTTACTTGAAAGATTGCACTGTTACAAACCTAAATCTTAGGCTCTCAACTTAATCCCAAAGCTTGTTTATGTGGTCTTGACCATACCATGTTGTCGGGGTTCATTGTAATAATTTTGATAATCACGAGGGTTAAATGATTTTTCAGGTTCTCAAAGGAATCATAGGGATAGGTAAAGATAATCTCGGTCTATTCATTCAACAATTTCATGAAATTGACAAATTTGTAACAATATTTCATGAATTCAAAATAACTTGCTTTCACTTAAGTAAATTTAGCTTTCAGCATTCAACAATATCATGGCATCAAAAGATTTGCAATAAAATTTTCATTCATTCATCTCTTTTTTTGGAAAATTTTCTAAGATTTAAACATCTATTCTAATAAAGCATCAAAAGTACTAAAAAGTAAATATTCTCCTAGGTATTATCCACACATGCCTCAAGAATTAACCAAATCAAAGAAAAAAATTCTATACGTCACTAGATTGCTTCATAGCTAAGCATAGAATGATGCAAGATTTTAAAGAGAGGGGATTATTTGACACCAAAAATATTTTGTATGCACCCTTAGATGATGCAACACATAGTATTGTTGAGCAAGAACAAACAATTAGCTACATAGGATTTCATATTAGGAGATAGCTTTTAAATTGGCTTTGATATTGATTAGCTTCTATGTGCATACAAATTTTTAATCTGGAATGTAAAAAATTAGGAAATAGAACAAAACTTAAAGAATTTTTGGTTCTTCGACGTCCACAAATACTGAATTTAACTTAAAATGAAACATCTCCTAGCCTTTTATAAGAACAAGACACTTGGGAGATTAGAAAAATACATGAGAGGGAATCCAAGTGACAAATCACAACAAGGCACATGGAATATGACAACTAGCAAGAGAATTGCTGACAAAGTCAACAAAGGTCAACCTTCATTAGCATGTTAATATCCTTCAAGATCTTCATCATTGCGATAAAGCCAAGATAGTAACTTGAATCAAAATAGATTTGTCAAACAAAATGTAGGGGCTTCCCAGATATACGAAATGATCAGGTGGACATAGAAAAATATAACGATATTTTCATCCACCAGCTTTATGCTCCCACATTTTGGTTCTACCTCAAGCTTAAAACTCCTAAGAACAAGTCACATCGGAGGTTGGCATATTCTTTCGCCTCATTCATAATACTAGAATTCCTGATATTACTACAACTCAAGCTCCTCTTTTGCATAAACTCCTATAACATTCTACTTGATCTGGATATGATTCTATTCACGATCCAAATTTTTCTGACTGTCCATACCTAAATGTTGCATCACAATCTAGTCCTCCTGCAAGTACAAATTCCACACATTAAGTCCCTTTTAAAAAAAATTCATAAAACTCTCATGAAAACAAAACCATATTTAATATCATTATTTCGAACAAATAATAAATATCATGCTTTAAAATACATCATCGCATAGTTATTTCTTTGAGGTGGGTTACCGGACCTCTCAAATCTCATGGGAAAACTTAAACTTTTAACTTCAAAACTTAACATTGTTACCCGGTACCCGACAACTTCAACTTTTTACCAAAATAGACTTTCCCAGATCCTAGATTTTACCACAACCTCCACACTTCCTAGACCATTACTCCTAGACTAAAACACTTTACCAAAACCTTTTTTTGACACTTTAATAGTTTTGGCCTTCCAATACTCGGTACACTTGAATCACGAACTACTCCAAGAATTTATTTTCAACATTAAATTCTGGTCATCTTTTTTTTTTGCTAACTAGCACCTACCATAAGCATTAGTTTTTACTTGGGTCCCCAAGTCTTATAGTATTGGGGTGTGTTGTGAGACCACACAATACATAGGAAAGGTTATTTTAGGTATGGATTCCAACATGGGTTGACTGCTATGCCCTTAATATTATTATACATTGGATTATGAATAGTCGGCTTGTGGTTATCTTAACTCTCTATTAAGTCATATTATCATTAGTATATTTTTATTTAGTTATTTAGGTCAGCCTAATACATATATAGGTGTGTCTAAGTTGGCCTAGGTGATATCCTTGGCATAAATAGGTATATATAGGAGGTTGTGAGTTTTATTTCATCATCAAGTTGTGAAGTGTGTTATCATTGGAGATATTTGGAGGTTTTCCCCCTCAAAGTGGATTGTTATTCTTAGCTATTATCAATTATTTGTAGCATATTTCATATCATATTATCCTATTGTGCAAGTTATTTCATAATAAGTGGTATCAGAGCATGATCTTGGCATCGTAGAGGCAAGGTTTTTTCTCAATTTTGGAGGCGATTTTGGGAAGAGCATATCTTTCAAATTTTGGAAAAAAAATTATTATTTTTAAAGGGTTTTTGAATAACATATTAAAGAAGCTACAGTCCATATTTTAGAAGAATTGGAGAAAAATTAAGTGAATTACTACATAATTAGGGTTTCTACACAATTGTTTTGGAATCTGCATATCTCGCATGTATTTTTTAATTGGAGCCTTATTTTTATTGGGTTTTTGAAGACATACTAAAGGAGATTACATTAAAAAAATTGGAGGAATTGGGGCATAAATAAGAAAGTTATTGAAAAAATAAATTTTTCAAAAATATTACTCTCCAAGCTATAAATCTGCTTATTTCTTGGAGATTTTTCTAGGTGAGAGTTATTTTGTCCCTAGTAAGTTACAATAAAAAATTTAGAGAATTTAAGTTTGATTTGTGTGATTTATTTCAAAATTAGTGGTTCCCATCACGACGGGGCTTGCAACAAGGGGCAAAAATAATGTTGTCACTCCGAGGAAGACTCTTGATAAGGATGGGGCAACAATAGAGGATATTACTCATAATGAGGAAATTAGTAAGTTAAAGGAAGAAATTTCCTCAATGAAGATGGATATGTGTGACCTAAGAGGAGATATATCAAACATACGAAACATGTTAAGCACCTATATGGTTGAACCAAGAAAGGAGTTCTCAATTGACCAAGGTGAAAATTCTAGGTCAACTAACATTGACACAAGTTTTAGTACTCCTATGGGATCTAGGAATTTATTTCCAAAGGTGGATATGTGCAAGTTCGATGGCAAGGATCCTCTAACATGGATAAACCAAATGGAGAATTTTATTGAAGTACACCAAATCCCAAATGGACAAAAGGTCACGATGGCTTCCCTATATCTAGAACCATATCAATTCATTTGGTATCATTGGATTTGCACTCATCAAAGGAAAAAGGGGCTCACCATCTCATGGTCAATTTTTACAGAGAAACTCCAAGCACAATATAGCAATAGCATGACAAACAACTTCTTCAGCCAGCTGGCTAAACCTCAACAAACAAGATCAGTTAAGGATTATATTCAACAATTCCAAAATCTATCCTTAAGAGTGGATACAATTATGGAGGAAAACTTGAATGATTTATTCTTGGGGGGTCTCAAGGATCACATTCAACATGAGGTACACATGTTTAGCCCTAGCTCCATAAATGAGTTTTTTATCTTAGCACGTGGGGTAGAGAAGTATTTGATTCCTAAGAAGCAAGCAGCTAATGTGACAAGAGAGAAAGGATATGCAACACAACCTACTAGCTTGACTCCACAAAAAATTGAGGAGAAAAGAGAAAAAGGGTTGTGTTTCAATTGTGATAGAAAATATAGTCAAGGATATAAATGTAGTGAAAAGAAATTGTTCTATATTGAAGGTCCAAGTGAGGAAGAAGAGGAGGAACCCATACTAGAGAATGAAAGGGAGTCAAATGAGGAATCACATGATTCTCAACCAATCATTTCTTTTCATGCACTCTCAGGTTTCAGTTCTCCACAAAATCTCAAGGTGGTGGGGTTCTTAAAGAAGCAGAAGGTAACAATGTTGATTGACTCGGGTAGTACTCATAATTTCATCAACAAAAAGTTAGCTACTCATATAAATTGTTTTATATATCTAGCTCCAGAGTTTCAGGTTTTGATTGCAGATGGTGGTATAGTTAATTGTTCAGGGAAGTGTCATAGAATTAAATTATCCATGGGATATTTTCAACTTGATACCCCAATGTATGTGATATCCATGGGTGCAATAGATATTGTTTTGGGAGTACAATGGCTTACTACATTGGGAACGATTGAGATGAACTTCCAAGAACTATTCATGAGATTTCAATCAGAAGGAAGGGTAGTAGAGCTAAGGGGGTTGAAGGAAAAATCCCCACAAATGGTAAGCTCTCATCAAATGCAAAATTTTCTTAAGAAAGGAGTGAATGTATTTGTGGCCCAGCTATGTTCATTAGAAGTCTCTCAATCTAATGCTCCTACGCATCCAGATTTGCAAGCTATAATTGATCGTCACTCAATTGTTCTTGGAGATATACCTAAAGGAATTCCTCCTAAGAGGGATCATGATGATTCCATATAGTTAGTTTCAGGGAGCCAACCACCAAACATCAAGCCTTATAGGTATCCACACATACAAAAGAGTGATATAGAAAAAATTGTTGAGGAGATGCTAGAGGCAGGAATTATCAGGCATACCCAAAGTGCGTACTCCTCGACTGTGGTGATGGTATGTAAGAAGGATGATACTTGGTGCATGTGTCTAGATTATAGAGTGCTCAACATGTACACCATTAAAGATAAGTTTCCTATTCCATTCATTGATGATTTTCTAGATGAATTGAATGGAGCTATGTATTTTACCAAGTTAGATCTTAGATCTGGTTATCACCAAATTTGGATTAAGGAGGAAGATATTTGTAAGACAACATTTCAGACTCATGAGGGTCATTAGAAATTTTTGGTGATGCCATTTGGTCTTACCAATGCACCATCTACATTCCAAAGTTTGATGAATTCCATTTTTAAGAAGTTCTTAAGAAAGTTTGTGTTAGTATTCTTTGACGATATATTGATTTATAGCAAGACTTTGGAAGAACATTTGCAACATGTGGATCAAGCATTACAAATACTTGAAGATCATCAACTCTATGCTAAGCCATCCAAGTGTGATTTTGGTCATAAGGAGGTGGAGTATTTGGGACACATAGTCTCACATGAAAGAGTAAAGGTGGACCCTAGCAAAATTAAGGCTATCATGGAATGGTCTATTCCAAAAACCATTAAGAAACTGAGGGGTTTCTTGGGATTGATAGGGTACTATAGAAGATTTGTGAAAAATGATGGTCATATAGCAGCACCTCTCACCACTCTATTGGATAAGGATTATTTTCATTGGAATGAGTCTTCTAATACATCATTTGAGAGATTGAAGGAGGCTATGTGTACAACTCTAGTGACTGCCACTCCTGACTTCACCAAGGAATTCATTGTGGAATGTGATGCTTCTAGAATTGGGATAGGAGTAGTGCTCATGCAAGAAGGAAGACCAATTGCTTTTGAGAGTCATCAATTAAATTGTAAGAATCAGCTAAAACCTATCTATGAGAAGGAAATGTTTGCAATCCTTCATGTAATTAAACAATGGAGGCCTTATCTAGTGGGTAGACACTTTAAGGTTAAGACAGATCATGATAGCCTAAAATATTTTTTGGAAAAAAGACTATCTTCTAAAGAGCAAAAAAATTGGTTCACTAAGATGTTAGGATATGACTCTAAGATTGTATATAAGAAAGCGAAAGAAAATATTGTAATAGATGCACTTTCAAGGAAGGACGAGGAAGAGGAAGCCTTATTGTGTTCCCTTTATATATTACAAGCAAATTGGGTGGAGGAAGCCAAAGCAAACTGGAAAAATGATGTTGTGACAAGTAATCTCATCGAACAATTAAAAAGTGATCGTAGTAGTTCATATAAGTTTTGTTGGAAGGTAGATACTCTTTGGTATAAAGAGAGTTTGTATCTCTGCAAGAATTCCACTCTTAAACACAAGATTCTCACAGAGTTGCATGAGTCTCTAGTTGGTGGTCATTCATGATTTTTGAAGACATATCATCAAGTCAAGCAAGATTTTTTTTGGGAAGGGATAAAAGGTGATCAAAAATTTGTGGATGAATGTTTGGTTTGTCAAAGGAATAAAGGGGAGACAATTAAGACACCAGGTCTCTTACAACCTTTATCTATTCCTAGCCAACGTTGGGAAGAGGTATCCATGGACTTCATCACAAGGCTTCCCAAATCTAAAGGTCATAATGTCATCACGGTAGTAGTTGATCACCTCACTAAATATGCACATTTCATTGCATTATCACATCATTTTACGGCAAGTGCAGTGGCAAAATATTTTTTGGAGAATATCCAAAAACTACATGGTACACCTAAGGTTATTGTTAGTGATCATGATCCTATCTTCACTAGTCACTTTTGGAAAGATTTATTCTCATGTTTGGGTACTCAATTGGCTCATAGCTCTTCATACCACCCTCAATCAGATGGGAAAACTGAGGTTTTTAATAAGTGTTTGGAAGGATATCTACATGGTTTCACTTCAAAGAAATAGTCTCAATGGGTAGATTGGCTACCACTTGTAGAATGGTGGTATAACACTTCTTTTCATAGCTCATCAAAAATGTCTCCATTTTTGGCACTTTATGGATATCATCCTCCTTCCATCACATCATCAATAAAGGTGTCACCAAGAGTTCAGGTAGTAGAAGACCACTTGCTTCATCAACAACAAGTACTTTCAGGACTCAAGGAGAATTTAGCCATGGCACAAAATCGAATGAAACAAGCAGACCAACATCGTAGTGAAAGAATTTTTGAAGTTGGGGATTGGGTCTTCTTGATATTGTAGCCTTATAAGCAAGTATCACTAAAGCAAAAAAAAAGAACAATAAGTTGTCTCCAAGGTATTATGGTCCATACCAAATCATGCAAAAGATCGGTAGTGTTTCCTACAAGCTAGAATTGCCACCAACAAAAAAGCTACATCCAGTTTTCCATGTTTCTTGTTTGAAGAAGGTAATCGGGCATAATATTCCAACTCAAAAAACACTACCAGAGCTCAATGAAGAAGGAAGAATCATTTTGGAAGCAAAGTGCATTTTTCAAACACACACAAAGAAGTTGAGGAATAGAACTCTCACTATCTCATGCAATGGAAGAATTTACTAGTTGAAGATGCCACATGGGAGGTTGAGGAGTTCATTCAAAAGAATCCAAACTTGATTAGCATTGAGGACAATGCTCCTTTGAAGAAGGGGGGCAATTTACCCCCTTAATATTATTGTACATCGGGTTATGAATAGTCTGCTTGTGGCTATCTTAACTCTCTATTAAGTCATATTATCATTAGTATATTGTTATTTAGTTGTTTAGGTCAGCCTAAGACTTATATAGGTGTGTCTAAGTCAGCCTAGGTGATATCCTAGGCATAAATAGGTATATATAGGAGGTTGTGAGTCTTATTTCATCATCAAGTTGTGAAGTGTGTTCTCATTGGAGATATTTGGAGGTTTTCCCCCTTGAAGTGGCTTGTTATTCTCAGCTATTATCAATTATTTGCAGCATATTTCATATCATATTCTCCTATTGTGCAAGTTATTTCATAACATTGGCAAGTGTCAACACTATGAGTTTGAAAGAGTTAGAAAACCGAAGATCCATAGCGTCTGTAACGACATGGGATGCCATGAGTCTTGAACTACATCTCACTGAAGTATTAGCAATAGGAAACCAAGTTGTAATACTCATACAAGTTTCACCAAGCCAAAATTGTACCCAAAATGGACAAAAAGTGTTAAATAAAGGTGGCAAATACCCAAAAATAGGAAGGACAATGCAAGTATGTAAAGAGATATTATAATTTTCAGATATGACATGCAAGAATGTTCTAATTTTCATATATGAATTTTGAATGAAAATTTTATGTTTGAAACATGCACTTTTTTTGACCAATTAACTTGAATGCAAACAATTTCAGAAAAATACAACTCCAAAAATTAAAATTGAGATCTAAAAATAGAAAGATATAAAGCAGAAAGAGATAAATTTATGCCCAAAAATTTAGAAAATGACCTGTATTAGGACGGATTCACCCTAGGACAAATGGATCCTTGCATAGGGGTTGAAAAAAATAAATTATAAGTTTTTGAGTTGATATTTAAGGTCTCTGATTCAGGTTTTAAACAAACACTTTTAGTTACAAATTTCTAGAAAGTTATGATGAAATGTAAGTGTAATTTTGATGACAAACAACAAGAAAAATGACAACTTTCTAGATGCAAGTTTGTTTGAATTTTCTAATGCAAATGATTGAAAAACACTAATATGCAAACTACTATGTGAAATAAATATGATTTTTTGTATTTTTGAAGTTTTAAACAATGCAAAATGCAATTTTAAAACCCTAAATGAAATACAAACTAATGCAATTTTGAAAAACCTAAATGAGATGCAATGCAAACTAATGTAAAATCGTATATCTATGGTTTGAAGGATGTCCAAATTAGAAAGCTTATAGTGCAAGAATTTTGGGTTCACCAAAATGAAACAAAAAAATATATGGTGGTGCTTTTTGGAGGTGTGGGGTAAAAATATGGAATCAAAGGAAGGTGATGCACCTATCTTTCTTCTAATTTCATTAGGAAAAGAGATCTTCCAAAGGCAGGATTGAATTTCAACCTTGAGGTGAGTAAACCCTATTAGGAGGATTTGTTATTTTCTTATGACAGAAATGATTGAAACAAAAAAAATAGGTAATTTTGATGATGGTGATGATTTATGAAATGGAATATAGATCTAAGACACCTACTTTTATTTTAGTTTCATTAGGAAAAATTGTATCTCTCCCAAGGATAAAATTGACTTTCAACCCTTAGGTGAGTCAACCCTATGGGATGAGGGATCTCTGATTTTTCCTTTATGATAGAAAATGATTGAAATGCACTTTTGGGAGATGAAAATAAAATATTAATGCACTCAATTATATGATGTGAAACTTAAAATACAGAGATAAAGGATAGCACAAATAGAAAAAACAACTTTCCAGTAGATCTGAGAAAGGAAGATTGATGTGTACTTGCCACCAAAAGTAGTTGCTAAGTGTCCTACCAAGATATATTCTACTTAGGGTGAGTGGGTCTCTGTACAAGGATCCAAAATTTGATTTCATAGTCCTTTGATCCCAGATCTGCACTCCTGTTTCCTCTAGATTCCACTGTTGAAAAGTTGGAAATAAATTATGTAGGATAGTTTTCGTGGATTGAAAAATTTGATGACAAATTTTACAACTTTGTAAAATTGCACTTTTGATCAATATTCAATCCTTCTTCACCTACAAATCTACACACACAAAGAAAGGGAAAAAAAATTGTTTTTGGGTGAATAGGGGTTTGCCTCGGTCAAACCCTGATTTGGTAATTAAACCTTGATAATGAAAGATAATGACAAATGACAAGGATTGATGAATGAACAATGCTATGTCACAACTCACCAAACCCTTAATGGCTGCCCTTAGAGGACTAAAGTCTAACACATCACTCTAAGGATTGTATCTTGCATGATTTGGCTTGAATGATAGCTTGATTTGATGCTTGAAACCTACATCACAATGTTATCTCCAAAACATAATATGAACACACATGAATATTGGCATGATGATATGATCTTGAATGTTGTTGTAGATGCTTGATAAGTTTGCTCTTCAATGATCTTGACAATAATATTTGGTCTTGTGATCTCTTGATTATGCATGTTAAGTTTGAATTGATAAAATAACAATGTATTTATAGGCTTTTCTCTAATTTCCCAAAAATTGAATTCTATAAGCCAACATTTGAAACTTAAATTTAAATCCTTAAAATTTTGCCAAAAACACATTAAAAATTGGGTCTTGGCACTTAAGGAGGACCCATTCTCCCTTGAGTGAATGGGTCCTAGGACATAAATCTAGGCCACACAATTTCCAAGGTATTTAAAATAATGTAAGCATTTTTTTAGTATCGGGTTCCCTTTCAAAAAAAGGGAATAAGAAGGTTGGGCAATGCATAATTTAGGCAATTAGAAGCTTAATTAAGTCCAATTAATTAATGGGATACAAACATAGTGTGAAAATGTATAGGAGTACATTTTCCAACACTACAATATATACTATCTGTTGGGATAATGTTTCTCAACATTGCAATTATATAAGGTTTATTGTTGATGGGATGTATTTAATATATGTGTGTGTGTGTGTGTGTGTAGACACTCAAAATATCCTGATCGACATCATGCACCCGATCCTGATTCACTAACACCAATTCTTCCTTAATCATGTCCATACTAACCATTTCATTGAATAATCTTTATTTAATTAAATTCATCAAATCTCCTCATTTAATTAAATCATAAAGTCATCTCTCTTAATTAAAATAAATCAACTTTATTTGATTAAATCTAATGTTCTGCATTTAATTGAATAAATCAAATTTATTTAATTAAATTACTAATCTTCCAATATTCTCTCACTTGATTTAAATAAAATAAAAACATCTAAATCAAATGTCAAATCATCTAATTTCATCTAAGTTAATTAAATTATCTCCTAACACTAATCCTCCATTCCTCTAGCTTTTGCAAATTGCACATGTAAATCAATTTATTTGATTTATTAATTCCTCAATTTTCATTCAAATATGGCATATCCTTGGAATATTCCACTAATTTCAAATCTCCCTCCCAAAGGACTTTTTTCCTCCAACATGGCATTAAAGGCTCTTACATTTCCTTTTCTTGAGCCAACTTGGCATTAACTCCTTTTACAACTCTTCTTGCACAAGCCATCTTTTGAATTTCAAATTCCACCTACATGCATTTAACATGCACATTATTCAAAATGTGCTCCACTCTCCTTCATTAGCATGTTGACAAGTGGCACAATGACATTGGTTCAAGTTTAATCTCACATTCTTCCTATTCCTTATTCTTCAACTCTTCTCCATTATAAATAGAGGCCTTCTCCATTTGATTTGGCATCCACAATCCATGTAAGATCATTACACTCATTGGAATCCACAATCATCCACAACTTCATGCAAAGTTATTATCTACATATTTCATGCAATTTCATCCATTTTTATCCAAGTTATCATAGCATTTTTCATCCATAGCTAAGTTATTGGAAATTTTTATCAAGAATCACGCATCCATCATCAAAGCTTGTCAAGGAATTGGGAAAAGGCTTCTTTCCACATCAAAGAAGCACCAATTCCCCCATGGGATGTTGTTTTGAGAATTTTGAATTAGGTTTCATTAGCTTTCATTTAAAAATTTTACTTTGTTTCTTGTTCATTGTGTTTGAATGAATTTCATGGGGAATGCTAGTTTATATTTGTTTATTGACTAACATTGGATTGTTTGTTCATGTTTGAGTAGGTCTAGACCAAGCATTCACATTTTGGCACCCACTGTGGGGGTTAGCCTCATTTTTAACATTTTCTAGAAAGTTTTTGTGAATAGGTTTGGTTGTGAATCTCAATGTAGCACACCCATGGCTGCTTTCAGCACATAGGTGGTGACTTTTGGTGCACCCAAACTTTGTTATAGTGCATACATGGCATCTTCTAGTGCATTTACCTCCTATTTCAGTGCATATGCATGATATTTTAGTGCATATGGTCTGAGTTTTAGTGCATATAGTCTAATTTTTAGCGCATATGGTCTATATTTTAGCGCATATGCTCTCTTTTTTAGCTCTTTTATAGTCAATCTTAAAATGGTCATATCTTGGTCATACGAAGGTCTTTTTTGAAGCCTTTTTTTTTAAATGGGGTAGAATCTCATAAGCTATGAAATGGTGTAATTTTTTAAAAATTTTGTAGAGTTAAAATTTTCAATTTGATACCTAAAGTCAAACACATTGTAACATGATCTAAATTTTAGGATTTTTATGCTTAATCATTCATCTACCCCTCATATCTTCTTGTTTCTTTATCTCATCTAACATTTTGAGCATGGATTCTAGGTTTTAAGAGGACCATGGAGCATTGAAGTGAAAGAAAAAGCATTTTATATCCATTGTCTAGGAAAAGAAGAAAACAAGAAGACCTTCCTATGACACTTTCTTTTTCATAATTGTAAAAAAGTGTTCTTTAATACTTTGGGAGCATTTATATTCCCATCTTTTGGATATTGTTATCTTCAGCTTTAGAACTTAACTACATTTTTTTTGGGTTTTAAAAAGAACATACAAAAGCTTTCTTTTTTACAAAGGGTTAAAAAGAACATTAGAAACTCACTAGATTTGATTTTGGGTCTTAAGAATTGAACAAACAACTCCAAACACTTCATCTTGGTGCTATAAAAAGAACCCATTACTACTTTTGAAGTCTAAAATGAACATGTGTCTTTATTGTTTTGTAATATTTTTTACAAAGTAATATCATTTAAATGCATATGCACTTCTCTCGCACTTCATGGAAATCTTGAGAATAAAAATTCTTTTGGTGATATTAGGTTGTCTAAAAGATTGTCTCCACACTTCAATTAGGGCTCTTAAAAATTGAACAAATCTTTCTAGTGTGATATAAGTATATTGCATGTGTTCTCCCTTTGTTCACACAAACAAAGATTGATCAAACTACGAATGTACTTACTCACTTTTTTTTACCTTTAGGGGGCCTTCCTTGGTGGGAAAAATTACTCACCCTAAGGGAACGACCCAAGCGATAATGAGCATAAGCCAGGCTTTTCCAACCTACTATATAAATTTGTGGTTGCGATGAAAATCGTAAACAATGGGAAGCAGTGCATGATAACTCTCCCCCAGTGTCTTTATGATGCATAAATCCCTTGTTCTAAGGGTTGGGAGATCTCTCACAAGGATTTTATCAATGCACCCCCTAAACTAGATGCCCTTGGTATGAACCTTTGTCTAGAATCCAAAATCCCAATATTTGTTGGCGTCAGGAGGTCAGATCTCAGGAGTCGTCCCACATATTTTTGATTCTTTGTAGAGATGAAAAGTTCATCATTGGAGATTCATGAGAACTGAAGCTTGGCTAACTCGTAGAAGTGAGTATCATGGAGGGGAGCCAGTGTGGTCAAGCTTCTAGTCATCTACTCTGAATAAGCGTAGCTGGATTTATCCAAGTGGGAACTCAACATATATTTTATCTTCCATCCTAGGGTTGTGCAATCTTTGAGCTAGTTAAACACATTTCTTGTATCTAGAATCTTAAAAAACAAACATTCAACAAGGACATCAAATTTCAAACCTTTAGAAGGAGAAAATACCTTTCAAAAAATTCAAGTGCTACTGCTTGTCCCTAGGGATTTTATCCTTAGAGGCTTCTAAGTATTTGGATTTATATCTCAATTTTCACTCTTTAAAATCAACACTAGGGAACTATTTCCTTTATTTTCTTTATTTCCACATAATGGATGTTGTGGAATGAAAAGGAAATTGAGACATAGACATTCATTTTGAAAAACTAAGCAAGAAGTGTAGATGTGGTAAAAGCAATTCATTAATCAAGATGAAATCAATTGAACCCCACACATGTACTTGTTCATCTTTTGTCTTAGGTTATTTTGAGAAAATATTGATCTTTTGGTTTGAAGTACTCTTATGGAAAAGCATGTTCTTCAAAACCTTGGTCTTGTAAAAAAGTCCCTCTTAGGTTCATTTAGGATCAAAACAACCAATCATTTCATCCATCTCAAACATAAATCAAATCCCATCTCACAAACAAATTTTGAACCATTGAAAAAATCATTGATACTATACTTTTGGTAAAATCCTTTAAATCAACATCAAAATCACCTTGTTTGGCTAAGTGTGTGTGGATGAATCCTTCCTCATACACCTAGTTAAATTATCATCCTTGTGGACAAGTTTATTCCCATATAACATCCAACATCTTGGGGTTTATAAGTCCATTATCCAAATCGAATCAAATCCAATCCAAATAAAAAAATCCAAAGAATCCTAGAGTCTAGCATTGATCCAAAGTTTCTAAAAGTTCAACACCCATATTACTCACCCTTTCATCCTTCATCTCATCATTGTTCCTAAACACCTTAGGGGTAACTCTTGTAACAAGGTCAAAACACAAGAAGAACATGGAATATAAACTTTCTCCATACATCATGAGTGATCTAAGTCAACCAAACCATCAAAGCCTTACAATTCCAATTGATTATCAAAACTCACATTTATACAATCCATACATGACATCATTATCTCCTACAAACCTCAATGGTACAACAAATGTGAGTATGCCCAATCTAAATTTTGGGACACCTTTCCCTATGGTAGATATAAATCAAAGTCCAAACCTACAAATCTATCAACCAAACAATCAATGCATGAGTCTTCAACAAAACAACATTATCCCACCAAATCCATACATGCCAAATATGAATATATCAAGTACAAGTTTACCATACATGAACATTTCAAATCCACACTTGGTAAACTTTGGGATAGATATGTTTACAAATCATACAAATTTTGTTCAAAGTCCAAACAATGTGTTAACAACTCCATGTATTGATCCAAGTCAAGGCAACACCATGCAAAATCAAAGTTGTCTAAATCAAAGAAATGTGTTTCCAAACCAAAACAATGTTCAATTTCAACCTATAATGCCAAATCTAAACATCATCCCAAATCATAACATTGTCCAAAATAAATTTTTCAATGATCCCATACAAACACCACAAGTATACATTCCCAATCTACTTGAATAAAAACCAAATCAACTATATCAAGTGGTCAAAGATCAAAATAAATATCAAATTTTGTGAGATCAAATTGCTACACTTACCAAAATAGTTGATTCATTGCACCAAGAGACATCTCCACCCCAAAATCAATACACTCTTCCATTGGTTAAACCATGTCATCAAATCATTGAGTTGTGTCCACAACCATATCAAGAACAATATCTTCAATGTTAAGAGGTTGAATATCAAGATCAACAACATCGACAACAAACCCAACCTCCACATCCTGAATATCAATCACCACATCTCAAAGATAAATCACCACATCTCAAAAATCAATCACCACAAGGTCAATTTAAAGTAAAAATCTCACAAGGTAACAAATGAAAATAAACACCACTTGGGGAACCAATTGAATAGGTCATGCAACAGTTGGTACACAAAAATCTCATCAAAATTCCCTTTTATGAAAATTATCAAGAGCCTCAAGTTAAACCACTAGGGTATAATGAGAAGCACCTTTGTGATTTTCACAAAATAAAGGGACACACAACATCAAGTTGTATTTGACTCAAAAATCTCATCGAGAACCTTATTGATAAAAAAAATAATAACTATTGGGGACAACAATGAAGATTCAACCACTAGCGATAGTAGTGACAATCTCTCCACCACAATTATTGAAAACAATGATCAAGATATATCCATCAATGAGCACCTTGAAGATGTTTCTACCTCATCTGAAGATCAACTCAACATACATCAAGAGTCACTTTTTGATCATGACAAATACCCCTCAACAATATCCAATAATGATCTATTCAAAGGAGTGTTAACATCATTTGATCCTATAATCGGTGATCCTTCTACCATTAATCATGTTGAAAATGTATCTACATCACCTAATGAGTTAGAGGACATATCTCAAGAATTTATTCCAAAGCATGATCAACATCCTTCACCAAAGTCTAGCAATGGTCCTTTCCAAGGCATATTGACATCCTTTGACCTCATGGTTGTAGATATTGAAGGAACCTTCAACTCCACACTTGATCCAAATTCAATCAAAGATCAAGAGGATATCGAGCCACTTTCTATGCCTAATGAAGGCATCCAAGAACACTTTGTAATCAATCCATCCTTTGAAATTGACCCATGTAAAGAACTTCATCCAAAGCATGTCAAAAGCAATTCTGAAATGAGTCAAGATCAAGAATTTGTATCTCCAAGCTACTACAATGATCTAATGGAAACTCTCCAATCTATACAAGATGTCACAAATGATGATCAAATCAGCATAGCACATACTCCTCCATCTACCCATGAGATGCTTTCTTTTGATGGACATGTAGATGATCTTCTTTTAGAACAAGATTCCTTTACTCCTGACATTATTACAGAAAAAGAGCAGGTTATTGATTCCTACAATCAAACTGAGTTGTCAACATCAAGATTAGATATATCCCAAATTCAGACTGAGGACATCATGTATAAAGATATCTAGCATTATCCACTCAAGGAAATAGGTCAGACAAAATAGGATATTTCAGAGTCAGCAAAGCAACAAATTGAAATAATGTCATCTACAATGGTCATTTATTAGAAAATGCTTACTGAACAAGACATCTCAAAATAGGAAGAATAAAGGAACAAAGGTGCTACTACCACCATGCTGGGGGAAACTATGTCTCGAGAAAACATCAACATAGGGAGCACAAAGAATCCTTATGGTGAAACCGATGCCAATACTACAACTAGCCATGTCACGAATCTTCATCCACCCATCACCCCATCCACAAATTGGGACCAACATCAAAAGAAGTATGTGAATCAAAGCAAAGAGAACATGATCAAAGGAAAAGAAGTAGTGAAGCATGAAGGAAAAATAAAATACAAGTGGATACCAAAGAATACAAAGAAATATTATCCCTATCAAACTCCATTATTCAAAGAAACTATGGGGAAAAATAAAAAAGGGAAAAGTAAACATCAAAAATGTCCACAAAGGAAAAAGAAGGCTTCTCAAGCGACGTATAAATTATATCAAGTGATTAGACCTAATTCCATGCACACTTTTGTATCCATCCATCATTTATCATCTTCCCAAGTTTGGAGATTCAAAGGTTCCAAACTATCAACCAATCCATCTCTTATTCCTAAACACACTCCATCCATGCCTCCATGCATGATATCCAATTATCACATTGACCATGTATTGGAAACCACCCTTCATCGTAAGTATTTAGAAGGAATTCAATCACAATGTGAGCAAAAAGATAGAGTTAACTCTGATATCAACAAAGCAGATCAGGAATCTCAAAAGTTGTATTCAAGTGCATGTATCTTGGCAAAATAACTTCTTCAGGTAGGATATCAATGGCACATTATGAAAAAAGCATCTAGATCAACACCACTAGGTGATTCGACATGCGCTTAAAAAATATTTCACAGAGAAATACAAAAATATCAAAAAAATAAAAAAAATAAAAAAATCATGAAAATAGTAAAAAAAATAAAATCATCCTCTAGTGAAAACCACTATGGTAGCGCTTTGGACAAGTACCATGATGAAAACGTGGAAAATAGGCGTCATGTGTAGAATTGAGCATCTACGTGCACCACTTCAAGTGAAATCACCTTATCACATCCCTAATAAAGCCAACATTGCATCCATCTTATCCATAATAAACCCATTCATCCATGAACCATTGATCCAATCCATTTTTATCCATCTACGTTGATCTTCCAAATTATCTTGATCTTGATAAAAACTTTGGTGCACACTTTACACTTGCTTTTGGTAGACATCTTGACATGAGTCATTTTCATTGATCCTATCCTACTAGATAATCCATGAAGCGCTATCCAAATCACCATCCTTTATCCGAACCTATTATCTTATCACAAGATAATCCTTGTCATCCTGTGTGTGCTTACCATGTCCATCCATCCATACACTTATTCAAGAATCCACCCATGCCATTATGTACATTGCTAGACACTGGTGCAGGTATGTACATTTTGCTTCATGAATAAATATTGATCTATATCTTCCAACTTATGTGGTGATCTGAACATTGGAAAATGTAAAATCAAATTGTTCAAATCATTTGTGATCCAAAAAATCTAGATCACTAGCCCATGGCAGATTTTGATGACAAGATGTTCCTTATCAAGATTTATCTTTCATCAAACATCAATCCATACAATCGATATCAGTTTCATCTAATTGGTACTTTAATGCCATATCAAATCATTCCAAACAATTTTCTTCCAAAATCAAGCTTCAAAATCTTCATCAATCAAATCCAATCAATCCATCATCATCTCAGGATATCCTTCATAGTCTTTGTGTTTCTTAACACCATCCTTGCATTGTTTTGTATCCTCAACAATATTATCATCATCAATCTTGATCAATCAAATCTAATCAATCCCTCATCATCTTGGGATATCCTTCCCAATCCTCATGTTGCTTAACACTATCCTTGCATTATTGTGTATCCTCAATAATGTTATCATCATCAATCCATTGATCCGATCAATCAACCCTAGCTTTGTTTTCAACAAAATCCCAAAATAGATCACTGATATCATCACACACATATCCATATCCAAATCATCAAAATCATCAGAAAATCCAAAAACATTCAAAAAACCAAGAAAATCCAAAAACAAGTCAAAAAGATAGAAAAAATTCAAAAACATGGTATCCAAATTACGTTGTCTCTGAGCTTAAACATAGGAAATTCTAATATTTGATCATCCCTCGAGACCCCTAGGATAGGTCTTTAGGTTAGACTCTTGGTCAAAATCTCAGAAAACACAAAAACATTGGAAATTTTGAAAACCAAACATTCATAAAACATCTCGAAAATACCAAAAGTAGCCTCAAAACATTTCAAAAATGTCAAAAACATCCAAATATTTGAAAAAAAATCCATCCATTCCATTTCGCATTCACTTGCAATAAACATCTACTCATAATATATCATCGTCATCCTCAACCTTTGGTGAAACAATCAAAAACAAGTCTAGCAATTTGAAATTGAAAACTCAAACATCAAGGGTCTCAAGTCTAGGTTAGTAGGTAAACAAGTTGGTAACCTCTTGATACTAATAGCACATCATCGAGTTTGTCCCAAATCATCTGATAACATCATGTCCTAGGATGCATCCTTCCTACAATGGACATCAACATCAGGCATCACCATAGTTTAGTCCTTGCTAGAGGTATGAAGAACATTAGCTTGCTTGTTTACTTAATCTTTGTCTTGTTGATTTATCTTATTATACCCATGATCTCTTGATGATGTCTAATCAAAATGATTTAGACAGAAAGGAGTGGGGCATTGATCACTATATTTTGTCTGTTGTGCTTGTTGGATATTCTTGTAATATAACTTTGGTCATACATATTTTGTTTGGTTTATAGGGAGGGTATTTTAGGTGTCTTGTTGACAACATAGGAAGGCTTTCCTTTCTATGTTTTGGTTTGAGATGTCTGAAATATTTGAACTGCATTCTAAATAGGGTTTTGTATGCCAGGTGTGAACAAGGATACTCCTATCTAATTGGCAATTCAAAATACATCTCACTAGGTACAATGCCATCCTGGTTCATTATACCTTGATGAATCGTATATATGTGTGTTATGTTGGAGTGAAGAAGACACTGAGAGAGGGGGTGAATTAGTGTCTTAGACAAATTTTAACTTTTGGCTTGAAAAAGAATTGAATAATTTATGCTCTTAATATTTCAACGACAAATACATTCATGAATTGAATGCAATCATTAAAGAACTGAAATAAGAAATATTAAAGCAAACCAAAGATCATCACAATCATGAAACATTATCACATCAAAACAATGAGACCATAAGAAAAAGAATTTGATGAGTGGAAAACCCTCTAGGGACAAAAATCCATTCCAGAAATAATGCCTCACTAGCTTAATTTGAAAACTTTCAGTTTATAATGCCTCACCGGAAATACTATCTCACTGATAGATTTCAAATGCCTCACTGGAAATAGAACAATGCCACACTGGCTAAAATGGCCTCACTGACTAAAGAACCTCACTGGCTACAAGAATTCCTCACTGGCATACACACATTTTCCTCATTGGCATACAAACATCTGCCTCACTAGAAATGATCAATTTGTCTCACTGACTTGATCATTTTAACTTAATCATACATTTATCAATAAATAATTCAACTACAGAGGATCACTTTGTTTCTCTACAAATCATATTTCACTTCTAGTCTAATACACTTAATATCTTAAAGATTCATTCACTAGAATCTCTAAGATATCAAATATATCAGTTATACACTCCATTTGCATCATGTTTGTAAAACTTCAATTACAGAATTTTGTTTTTACATTCAGCAAGATAACTCTGTTAAAAGCACTGAACTGCAAATAGTGATAAATAATTTTTTATATAAACATTCCATGGTGTTCAAGATACTGCCAACTTCCATTCATTACAATCATCAAAGAATCCTCCAAAACTGGCCTCATAACTGCCTGCATCTATTGATTCACTGTGGTTCCTTTTAACATCTTTTAAACTACCTCTTAATATTCCTCTAACAAGTAACAGAATAATAAACAAGTTGCTTTCTTAATAAATGATAGAAATAATTTTGTGGTATGTCAGACAAAGAATGTGGACATGATCAATACAATGTATGCAAAGTAATCTATGGCTTCAAAATAAATCATCTTTTGTACTCAAGTATATTCAAAGTAGTTAAGCACACAGAGCTCTTTTTCTTTTCTAATTTTCTTCTTTATTTCATTTTCCTAACAAAACACCGAGCTTAAAGAAAATAGAAATATAACGAAATAATTAATCTTGTGAAGCTTGACATGTCCATACCTATCAGCAAAGAAACTGAAAAGAACAAGCTTACAGATCACAACCACACAATCGAAATTCCAACTGTCACAGAAAAATTTCTAGCTCTCCAAATTTTGAGATCTCAAATTCCAAACCCTAAGTCTACTATGCCATTAACCAATGTTAAAATTTGCATAATATGCAATATTCTTTTATTTTTCCACACTATACACCCTTACCTTGTTGAACCAGTTAGCCCTAAAAGGGTCGGTGAAAACACAATATGAAACAATGTCTTTAACCTGTATCATGATCTCGAAACTTACCAACCAAGTCAACTTTGTATTTGTTCCTTTTACATATGGAATTTAAATCTAATTAAATCAATAATTTTAACCAAATGATGTCACATGTACCTGATACTCATTAGGAGTATAGTATCAACTAGTGCTCAATACAATGAAATATCATTATGTTAATTTCTATAATCCCTTGCAAACCATTGTCAGTCCCATAGTACCTTGCAAACTATTGTGTCAGCCTTATCAAATATTACTTTACAAAATTAGCATTGTCATCATAAAACCATATTCCTTGCATTATGAAACAATTTATCTTCCACATGAAAGTTGTAAGTATTAAAGAATGCTTACCATTTAATGACCATGAAACCTTGTAAATATTCCTTACCATAGAGCCTTATAAATGTGCCTTGTAAAATATTAGATAACCAACCTTGTATTTCCCAAGTAAGTGTGAGAACACTTATAACACTTTGTAAATGTCATCACCAAGTGAAATTCCATATAATAAAAGAATGACTCTAGCATAACACTCTCGTATGAAAGTCAATATAGAGCTCACAACCTTTACCTTTTCCTTTGTATCATTCACAAATTTTGGACAAACAATAATCAACATCAATCACTGTATCAACCACTATATCAAGATGCCACCTGTACATGAAAATATATCACCATTTGCACATCAAGTGTTGTATGTTAATACCACCATCTCCACATCAAGAGTTGTATGCTACTATAAATCTTGCCAACAAGAAAACCAACTACATTATCATAACAACAAGGACAAACATCATCATGTGTCTTTTGGCAACAAGGACAAACCAAAACAAGGAGGAACAAAGAGCAACAAACTTCCCCTTTGTCCTTGGTGACAAAAACACAAACTTCTCCCCCTTTTTTGACATCTAAGACAAAGGATTTGAACCACTATCTACAAATCAGCATGAGTAGCATGAAATAAAAATCACAACACAAAATATATGCGACTATCACTGTCCAAAAGTAGAAACCAATAGCCACATCAATAGGAACAAAGAACACACATGGTAGGAGACAATGAAAAATAGGCATAACTCCCCCTATCTTGCACATCTACATGGCCTTCATGGATTGCTAAGAATTTCACATAGAGCATTATCATAGGCATCAAGTCATTGTCCATTGTCCAACACCAACCAAAACCAACTGCATGTACAATCATAGAGGCATAGCATAGATCATTGTCCATATAATGCATTATCACCATGTACTATGTATCCAACACAGCAAAACTCTCCCTACAAAGAAGCTCTGCCATTGTCACTATTCATCAAGTTGTCACTATACATCATTCATTGTCATTGATTGTCCTGCACACTACCATAGGTTAAGAGAGTGCATTATGCATTATTCCACTGTGTATAAACAAAAGATTACTCTCCACTCTAATAGATTGACCATCTCAAGGTACTGCTAAAAACTCAGTCTCAAGAAAATGAGATCAAAGTAAAAGTTCACTGTTTATGCAAGATCAAGATCCAAATTAAGTGCAAGTTTATGTGTAATTGCATGTCACTATCCCAATATCAAAGCACTAGTATACAGACATAAAAATCACCAATTGAAATGCATAAAGAGATGCCACAAACATAAATGACTATCCAAAAAAAAAAAAAAATCCAAGAAACCTGTGTCTACTATTACTAGGAATATTGTCTAACCAAAAAGAGAAACGATCTCCAAATTTTGTGTCACCAACTAAACATTGTCCAAGTGATTGTCAACACATGTTGCAACACCACTATCAAATTGCAAAAGTCAATATATGGCCAGCATTGTGTACAAATTTTTTGTCATGTCACTTTCAATCATTGTCATATAACTTCATGTACCTCCAAGATAACCACTGCACCATACCACTCTACTGCTATATTTGAAATGCCACTGCAGTGCTACTTTCATGTTGTCAAATTCCACAAACATCACGAATATCATGAAAAACATATAGATGCATTAACCTTGTAAGTTGTGTAAGACAGTCATGCAAAACATGAAGAGCATTGTGTCATGAAATAAAATGAAGACTAGTGAACTACAAGACATGACACTATTCTATAAATATCCTGCCAACTATAGTATCACTGCCACCTTGTTTCTTTAAAAAAAAACAATGCTGCAAGTATTTTCTACCCCTTGGATAGAGCCCTATCTAAAACATCATCATTAACAGATGTCCAAGAAACTACTAACACACTGTCAAGGACAAGATTATCATAAATCATAAAGCAAAACATAACCAATGTCAGTTCATCAAAGATTATGGGACTATGTAAGTTGTAGTACCCAAAGCACTATCAAAAAAAAAAAAAGCTCCTTCCCCTCAACTTTGAAACATGATCAAAAACTTGTTGTACCACTTATTGTACTATCATCAATCTTGTAAAAGCACTATCTAATATGTAAATCAAAGCTAATGTGTTAAAGCATTGTAACACTAGAAGGATATTATAAAAAATACTCTTACCTGTCAGCAATAAGTGTCTTTGTAGATAACTTCTTCAAAGAATTCTAAGGATTCTTAAACAAAGACAATCTTTTCCTCAACCAAACTTTCATACTGATTGGTCTCCAAATATACTGTAGTGTTTTCCTTTTTGAAGGTACAAAATCATAAAAAAATGTTTCATTTATTGCACTGGATGAAGCATTTTCTCTCCTAGACTGCTTGAAAGTATTTAACATCCTTCTTTGACACTTACAAGACTTATTATTCTAGATCTTCTACCTTATGCTTTATCAATTATCTCTTGAAACCTTTTTACTCATGCAACAAAGAGTGATTATCTCTTTTGACTATATTTTCTAGGTGTTTCCTTGTCTATTTGTAAGTCATACTATAGTTCCTTATGGTATTCATTATTGTGATTACAATGGCATGCTTCCCCAATACATTTTATGCATTGTCATAATAAGAACTTTACACATACCTATTGATGTAGATGACTATCTCACATCTACTTTTTAGTGCTTGGATTCTACATAGTTTGTATTGGGCTTTATACCCCTATTGCTTTTCATGGCAGTCCTCTTGTGATGGTGGAAGGCTTTTTGTAATTATGCATCCTGAAATCTATATAACTGTTCCTTGAAAGACCCAATGTCTCTAATGTTGCATGTGATCCCTCTGTAGCATAAACAACTCTGCATGTATTCTTGTACACCTCTACAACCAAGGTAACCTACCAGTAATTTGACATGCTAAAATTTGTGGCAACTTCCTGTTCATTGTATGAACAATAATAATGTGATTATGACTTATACCAAGTACATTCTACTATACACCTAAGATTTGTCCTATACATCTTACAAATAACCAATTCTCTATGTCTACTCTAAGGATCTGAATGATAGTACAATAATCATCTTCCCTAAGTTTATAGATCTCTTTATGCACTTAGTGATTTCTCTTGTGCACTATGCACTAACATGAATTTTTTCTTCTCTAGGGGCTAAAGTATAAAACACTAACCTAATCCCTCTTACCTCATACTACATCTCATGCAATAGGTGAAGCTTTTTGTGTAACATGCAATTGATTAGAGCCTTGCTTTCTTTTCCAAATCATCATAGACTCCTTCTTTTGTTTGTTTAAAGTACATGATCTTTTGTTAAACTTGTACTACTGTACTTTATGCCCAACATTATTACATCTAAAACATATAATATGATGAGCAATAGGGTAACCATGATTCCTTCTTGACAAACCACAAAAATCAAAACCTTGATGTCTTTTTAGCAACCAACAACCTCTTTCCCTGTGTCCAATATTATTGCAGTTAAAACATACAACTTTGTAGTTCTTATTTGACAATCTATAACTAGATTCATTAGCTCTATGACAATATTTGTGACAAACATAGCAATAACCCTGAAACTTAGAATAGTTATACCTCATTGAATAATGTTGTCCGGTAGATAAAATTCTTGTGGACCAGTTGTTTCTTCTTTCAACTCTATTGGTTCCTTTGTGTTGTCTTCTATTGGTTTCTATTTCAGAAGCAGTAGTATGATACTCTAGATCTAATTTCTTTCTTGGTGCATGTTTAACCTTGAAACTCTATCCATCTTTTGTTTCAAATACTATTTCATGTTGAGACTCATCTTGAACTCCTAAACTTTGTCCTTTTTCATACCCTAATCCAAAAATTTTGTTGTGATGCTTTTACTTATTCAGCATCTCATTTAGCTTAACGGTGCTTTGTTCAAACTTCTGATTTCTCTAAATCTTGACTCTTTAAAGATCTTTCCTTAGATCTATTACCTCTCCTTCCAGTTTTTGACACTCAATCTTTTTAACTTCCAAATCAGAATTTGCTACATCTTCTATCCTTTTATACAATTGAACTTCTAACTTTAGACTAATGATTAATTTGTTTGATTCTTCTTGTCTTTTTATTAGAAAATTATTCTCCTCCTTTATCTTGTTTCCTTCTTCAATTTGATACTTATAGTCTATAACCAATTTTTTTGCATTTTTAACATTTGTAAGAGTTTAAGCCTCAACCTCCATTTCTTCTTGGAGTTGCTTCTCTAATATTTTAGTTACCTTTCTACGCCTCTTAATCTCATCTAGAGAAAAAATGAGTTCTGCCTCAAAATAAATTACTCCCTTAGGGTTACTAACACACTCTTCCATATCTAATTCATTCATATTTATTATGAATTCATCAAGTTCTATATTAGACATATTTTCTTCTACAGACTGAGGTTTCTCCTTTGACATTTCTACTTTAGCAAATTGTGATTTTTCTTCCTTACTCCTATTCCTTCTACTTTTTTCCATATTAGACACAACACTCCAATACTAGGGACCCTTAAGCTGATTAGGCTTGTTAAATAAAGGGTTGCGCTTTGATACCACTTCTTGGAGTGAAGAAGACACATAGAAGAGGGGTGAATCTATGTCTTAGACAAATTTTAACTTTTGGCTTGAAAAAGAATTGAATAATTTATGCTCTTAATATTTCAATGATAAATACATTCATGAATTGAATGCAACCATTAAAGAACTAAAATAAGAAATATTAAAGCAAACCAAAGATCATCACAATCATGAAACATTATCACATAAAAAGAATGATACCATAAGACAAAGAATTTGATGAGTGGAAAACCCTCTAGGGACAGAAAACCACTCCAAAAATGATGCCTCACTAGCTTAATCTGAAAATTTTCTATTTACAATGCCTCACTCGCAATACTATCTCACTGATAGATTTCAAATTCCGCACTAGCAATACTATCTCATTGATAGATTCCAAATGCCTCACTGGCAATAGAACAATGTTGCACTAGCTAAAATGGCCTCACTGACCAAAGAACCTCACTGGTTACAAGAATGCCTCACTGACATACACACATTTTCCTCACTCACATACAAACATCAACCTCACTGGCAATGATCAATCTATCTCACTGACTTGATCATTTTAACTTCATCATACATTTCTCAATAAATAATTCAACCACAGAGGATAACTCTATTTCTCTACAAATCATATTTCACCTCTAATCTAATACACTTAATATCTTAAAGATTCATTCACTGGAATCTCTAATATATCAAATATATCAGTTATACACTTTGTTTTGCATCATGATTACAAAACTTCAATTGCAAAATTCTACTTTTACATTCAACAAGATAACTCTGTTAAAAGCACCGAACTGCAAACAATGATAAATCACTATTTATATAAACATTCCATGGTGTTCAAGATACTGCCAACTGTCATTCATTGCAATCATCAAAGAAGCCTCAGAAACTGACCTCATAATTTCCTGCACCTATTGAGTCAATCTGGTGCCTTTTAACATATTTTAAACTGCCTCTTTTAATCTACCTTTAACAAGTAATAGAATAATAAACATATTACTTTTTTTAATAAACAATAGAAATCATTTTGTGGTATGTCAAACAAAGAATGTGGACATGATCAATACAATGTATTGAAAGTAATCTAGGGTTTCAAAAGAAACCATCTTTTGTACTCAAGTATATTCGAAGTAGTTAGGCACACAAAGCTCTTTTTCTTTTCTAATTTTCTTCTTTATTTCATTTTCCTAACAAAACACCGAGCTTAAAGACAATAGAAATATAACGCAATCATTAATCTTGTGAAGCTTGACATGTCCATACCTATCAGCAAAGAAACTGAAAAGAAAAAACTTACAAATCACAACCACACAACCGAAATTCCAACTGTCATAGAAAAATTTCTAGCTCTCCAAATTCTGAGATCTCAAATTTCAAACCCTAAGTCCGCTGCACCATTCACCAATGTTAAAATTTGCATAATATGCAATATTCTTTTTATTTTTCCACACTATACACCCTTACCTTGTTGAACCAGTTAGCCCTAAAAGGGTCGGTGAAAACATAATATGAAACAATTTCTTTAACCTGTATCATGATCTCAAAAATTACCAACCAAGTCAACTTTGTTTTTATTCCTTTTGCATATGGAATTTAAATCTAATGAAATCAATAATTTTAACCAAATGATGTCAAATGTACCCGATATTTAGTAGCAGTATAGTATCAACTAGTGTTCAATACAATGAAATATCATTGTGTCAGTTTCCATAATCCCTTGCAAACCATTGTCGGTCCCATAGTACCTTGCAAACTATTTTGTTGGCCTTATCAAATATTACTTTACAAACTTAGCATTGTCATCATAAAACCACATTCCTTGCATTATGAGACAATTTATCTTCCACATGAAAGTTGTAAGTATTAAAGAATGCTTACCATTTAATAACCTTGAAACCTTGTAAATATGCCTTACCATGGAGCCTTATAAATGTTCCTTGTAAATTATTAGATAACCAACCTTGTATTGCCCAAGTAAGTGTGAGAACACTTAGAATACTTTGTAAATTCCATCACCAAGTGAAATTCCATATAGTAAAAGAATGAATCTAGCATAACACTCTTGTATGAAATTCAATATGGAGCTCAGAACCTTTACCTTTTGCTTTGCATCATTCAAAACTTTTGGAAAAACAATAATCAGCATCAATCATTGTATCAACCAATGTATCAAGATGCCACTTGTACATGAAAACATATCACCATTTGCATATCAAGTGTTGTATGTTAATATCACCATTTGCACATCGAGAGTTGTAAATTACTATAAATCTTGCCAACAAGAAAACCAACCACAGTATCAAAACAACAAGGAGAAACATCATCATGTGTCTTTTGGAAACAAGGACAACCAAAACAAAGAGGAACAAAGAAAATTTTATCAAACGTAAGGTAAGTAAGCCCTTTTAAAATCCCAATCCTTGATAAGCAATACATCATCATCATTCATTGGCATATCTAATAAAGTCTCAGAAGATCATGGACTCATTGGATCCTCTTGTTATCATCTCATTTCTTCTTTCTTCTCTCCACACTAACATGGTACCTTGAAATTCAACCAAACATCACATGTGCATCCATTCTACATCCACAAACCGTCAGCATACTGCATATCATACATAATAGGAAACACCAATCATTTCACATGCATTGCATTGCACCATAATATAGATTGGTTATTCTAAGCATCTTAAAACCATCTGATTTGCATCATCATCATAACCATCTATACATCCATCTTGAACATCTTTGTTGTGAGATCAACCCTACAAATTAAAATTTTCACTCGATCTCTCGAGGTGGCAGTGTACTAGTATACTTCTTTCCACTGGGGCATCTGAAAAATAAGAAAAAAAATTAATTTTGATCTCAGCAAGGTTATTCTTTGAACCAATGCAGCAGGTACATTGCTTCAAAGAGGAGAAAAATGTAGAAACTCAAAATATCCTAATCAACATCATGCACTCGATCCTGATGCACTAACACCAATTCTTCCTTAATCACGTACATACTAACCATTTAATTGAATAATCTTTATTTAATTAAATTCATCAAATCTCCTCATTTAATCAGATAATATACTTTATCAGGTTATTTCATCATTTTTTGTCATATTAAATAAATCAACTTCATTTAATTAAATCCTAAAGTCACCTCTCTTAATTAAATAAATCAACTTTATTTGATTAAATCTAGTGTTCTACATTTAATTGAATAAATCAAATTTATTTAATTAAATTACTAATCTTCCAATATCCTCTCACTTGATTTAAATAAAATCAAAACATCAAAATAAAATTTCAAATGAACTAATTCCATCTAAGTTAATTAAATTAACTCCCAACACTAATCCCCCATTCCTCTAGCTTTTGCAACTTGCACATGGAAATCAATTTATTTGATTTATTAATTCCTCAATTTTCATTCAAATATGGCATATCCTTGGAATATTCCACTAATTTCAAATCTCCCTCCCAAAGGACTTTTGTTCTCCAACATGGCATTAAAGGCTCTTACATGTCCTTTTCTTGAGCCAACTTGGCATTAACTCCTCTCACAACTCTTCTTGCACAAGCCATCTTTTGAATTTCAAATTCCACCTATATGCATTTAACATGCACATTATTCAAAATGTGCTCCACTCTCCTTCATTAGCATGTTGACAAGTGGCACAATGCCATTGGTTCAAGTTTAATCGCACATTCTTCCTATTCCTTATTCTTCAACTCTTCTCCATTATAAATAGAGGCCTTCTCTATTTGATTTGGCATCCACAATCCATGTAAGATCATTACACTCATTTGAATCCACAACTTCATGCAAAGTTATTATCTACATATTTCATGAAATTTCATCCATTTTTATCCAAGTTATCATAGCATTTTTCATCCATAGCTAGGTTATTGGCAATTTTTATTAAGAATCACACATTCATCATCAAAGCTTGTCAAGGAATTGGGAAAGGGCTTCTTTCCACATAAAAGAAGCACCAATTCCCCCATGGGATGTTGGTTTGAGCATTTGAATTAGATTCATTAGCTTTCATTTAATCATTTTAATTTGTTTCTTGTTCATTGTGTTTGAATGAATTTCATGGGGAATGCTAGTTTAGATTTGTTTATTGACTAACATTGGAATGTTTGTTCATGTTTGAGCAGGTCTACCCCACTATATATATATATATATATATATATATATATATATATATATATATATATATATATATATATATATATATATATATATATATATATATATATATATATATATATATATATATATATATATATATATATTCTGTAAAGAAAATTGGAGGGAGATTTAGGCATCTCAGAGTAACCTCCAAGAACAGTAGTGCCATCAGTAACTTTATTTCCGATTAGATTACCTCAAAGACACGTACAACTATGTCATAAAGCGGAACAGACACAGTTCATTTCCCACATTGATCCTTCTGAGAGAAGCACATGTAAATTCAACAGCATGCATTAAAAAATTCTACTACAAGAACCAACAGACATGAAAGATGAGACAAAAGCTAGAACACAAAGATTTATGTGGGGAAAACCCTTTCGGGTAAAAAAACCCCACACTCCAAAGATCAAGCCATTGTATTATTCAACAACAAAACAGTTACAATACAATTTTAGGCTCTTATCCTTTTCAGAGATTACATCTTGTTCATCTGGATACAACTGGTAGCAACTGGTCAACACATCAGACCATACAACCTTCGCACTGTTACAATACCCTCACATAATATATAGTGCAGATCAATAGGAGAGAGATCAAACATGATTCATGATCAGAAGAGATTCCAACAGAACCTGCTTCTGTCTTCTTCTCCTTCGGCCTCATGGCCTCGGCCTTTTAGCCAGCCACTCTGCCCTTCTCACTTCCTCTCACTTCTTCTCGGTCTTCTTTCTTCTCTTATCCTCACCGGATTTTCCTATTCATCCTTATCTGCCATTACCCATCGTAGAAAGTTTCCATTCCATTGTAGATTTTTCCTTGCAAGCAGCCTAGCTCTAGCGTTGCAACTGTTGCAAAAATCCAACCGCCAACCATTTGAATTTTTCTTCCTCTGATTGGTCCACAAGACACCACATAGGATAGTCAAACGGTCAAGGAAACATTCAATTGAGTTCACATGTCGGTGAGACACAAGAAGTGTCTCCCCGATGCTCAAAGGCTTCATAACGATATTGACGTAGGTTCTAGCAGTCGACAAGATGATATAGTGAACATCACAAGTCATACTGAAACCACCGACATCCATTTCATTCCTATTGGCAAGAGTTTCCTTATTGGCAAGACTCATACCGATGTTCACAAGTCACATCGATCTCAAAAAACCCATCGACAAGACTACCGTAGTTCGCCAAGACTTCATACCGAAATCTTCAAGTCATGCCGACATGAGTATTCCATTCGGTGAGACAATCATCTTTCGCCAAGACATCACACCGAGCTCAACAGGTTATACCGAAGCATCTCAGTCAGCAAGACTTACCGCTCTCGCCAAGACATCCCACTAAATTCAACATGTCATCCTGAAGACCTTTTACTATCGGTGAGACTCTCCAAGTTGCCAAGACTTCATACCGAAGTCTTTTTGTTACTCCGAATGTTCACACCTTTCGGCGAGAGAATCAACCTTCGACAAGACTTCTTACCGAGGCTTCCACGCTACCCCGATGAGCATCATTCGCCAGGAGTCACACCGAAGACATCCGATAGTCGGAAAGGCTTTCCGCTATCGATGAGACATCATACTGAAGCAAGTCTTTCGGCCAAGGGTCACCCCGATGTCTTCGAGTGTTACATTGTCACCAAGACAAACCTTCATCGGTAAGACTTCACATCAAGACCTTTGTGTCATTCCGAAGTGTTCACCAGTCGGTGAGACTTATCACTTTCGCCAAGACTTCATACCGAAGTCTTCAAGTCATGCTGACCACCAAACAACAGTCGGCAAGACTTCTAACTTTCACCGAGAGTTCTTATCGAAGTCACATGTTACATCGATGACACAAGTGTATAACCATTCGGTAAGACAACCCTCCATCGCTAAGACTTCATATCGAAGCAAATGGGTTACCCCGATGACTCCAGTCGATGTAGGTCTCCTCGACATCCACTAGGAATTAAACCGTCGGTGAGACATACCCCCTGTTGCCAAGAGATCTTCCCGAGTGTTCAAGTCACCCCGATGACTCCAAGAAAATGCTATCAGCAAGACATCACCCTGTCACCAGGACAAATTCTGATAGAAGCAAGTCATACTGATAGTTCCATCGGCCAGACAGACCAAAGGTCACGCCGATATCGGCTAGAATTTCTATCGTCGTCGAGACATCATCCCGACTGTCCAAGGGTATGTCGAAGGTTTCCAATTATGTCGATCACCAAGACATGTAGGAGGTCACAACGATAGTCTAGGATCAACTAGCAGATCGGCCAAACATCTCCATAGTCTCACCGAAATTGCTTCACAAGAGGTTTCAGCCTGTGGGATTGAGGCACACAATTCCAACAATTTCCTAGTTACATTGATAGATGTATACATTTTGAGCATGGGAGTGAAGTGTGAGCATGTTAAAAAAATCTCTTAAATGGTTGAAATACATTAAATAATGATATATTATAAATTTGGACCATCCATTATTAGGTTTTAGATCTAATGGTAGATATTTTGTTGTCCTGTGTTATCCTAGAAGGTAACCCTATTTGATGCGGGAATTGTACTATGAATGTAGACCATATTGTATTTTGAGAGTTTGATAGCAATCATATTGTCTCTGAATCTCTTGTTGGTGATACTCATGTGAGAAGCTTTCTTTGCAAGTATATTATAATCTTTGTAATTTTTGAATAATATATTATGCAACTTTTAGAGTGTGGGGTTTTTTTTTTTAAAGGGTTTTCCCCATGTAAAACAATGTGTTGTGGTATGCATGATATTTATGTTTATTTATGTTAAATTTTCTATAACTATTTGAAATATATGTAAATTTTTACATTATTCTACTCTCAATATTAGTGTAGGAAGTTGTTCTGCTACCTTAGCTTGCTTACAAGTGGTATTAGAGACTAATCACCTTTAGTTAATAGTTGTGGGTTGTTGGGTTTTTTGAACTAATCCATATTTGAGTGGGAGCTTGTGCAAAAGACACTTTGTGATATTGTTGTAAGAATTTTCAGATGGCAAGTTCATCAAAGAGAATAGAGGTGGAGAAATTTTCTAGAAATAACTTTGAGATGTTGAAGCTAAAGATTGAGGATTTGTTCATAGATCGAGATCTATGGGATGCTATTGATGAGAATGTTTCAAGTCCTATAGATCCTACTCAGACTAATCAATATGATGTTATGCACTGTAAATTCAAGGGTCTAATCATTCTTTGCTTGGTAGACTCTATTTTAATCAATGTCCATGAAGAGACCTTTGCACAGAAACTATGGAAGAAGCTTGGTGAGATGTATCAAGACAAATATTTAGTGAACAATATTTTCTTGAGGAAGACATTATATGTTGCAAGAATGGAAAGATGGAAGGTGTTTTCATTGATTTCAACCCATTAGTTGGTTATCTACTAGTTGTTGTTGGCTATATATGTCAAGGATATTGAGAAAATTGTAATAAAGAGATGTTTTTTGGTTTCTCCAGGTTTTGGTTCAAATTTTCTCATGTGGTTGTGAAATTTAGATATGTTGTTCATGGTTCTCAGAAGGTGCTATATTCATATTTTTGGTTTTTGGTTCATTGTGCAATGCAAGTTGTGTTCACCAATTGTGAACTGTGGTTTTCTATGTTTTCAGTTGAGGTCCACGAGAAATGTTTTTGGTCTGGATTTCTCTTTCATGAAGTCTTATGATGTGTGGTTCTAAAGTTGAGTTGCCCTAATTGTATTGAAGTTAAATTTGGCATTTGGAAGTTTGTGCTTAATGGTTCTATGTATTTTATACTAGTGTGGTCGACCTTGTGTGAAATACTACTTTCAAGAATGATGAAGCATGTTGGATCTATTTGGGTCCCTATGAAGCGTTTGTTTGGGTCACCCTCATTCTAATTTTTCCCTAGGATGTTTTGGCGCTAACCTAATTTGATTTTGGATTTGGATTGCCGACTTTGGATATGTTTCAAAGTTGAAGATGGTATAAATACAAGATGAGTTAGTAATGGAAAATATACAAGAGTGAAGAAGAAGAGCAATAAGAGAAAAGAGAAAGTGTAGTTTGGTGCGACATTGATTCTATTTAGTAAGAGTGTGTGTTGAGAGTGTGGGAGATCAATATGAAGCTTAATGTTGAGTTTCTAGATGTCGTGAGCAGAAGGTAAACTCTATCATTCATGCAAGTTGATCGAGTGACTGTGGTGGAATCCTTTGTTTCATTGGGATTGTAGTCTCTTTGTAACAAGTCTTCTTTGTCATCTTTGTATCTTTGTGGTAGTGAGCCCTTCAAGTTGTAGCCCTATTCGATAGTGAGTCCTTGTTTTGGACAATGAGTCCTTATTTTAGGTAGTGAGCCTTTTTGTAAATGGTTTTGATATTCTCTATAGTGTGATTTAATCCTCGTCGTGGTTTTTTCCTCATTTGGTTTTCCACATAAATCTAGTGTTATTGTGTTTATGTGTTGGATTTGAATTTTTGCATTGGGTTTTGATTATTAATCATTTAAGCAATATTAGTTTTGGTGATTGAATTAAAGGTTTAATTCTATGACAACTAATTCAAACCCCCTCTTAGTTTTCATATTCAACAATTGGTATTAGAGCACAAGGTTCCTTAGTGAAGAGCTTAACCACTTGAGGAAGGTTCTGGATGGCTGGAAAAATGGTTTTTGATTATCCAAGGTTTGATGGAACTAACTATGGTATCTAGAAAGTATTGATGGAAGAATATCTGAAGTATTGTGGATATGATGTGGAGAAAGCTTACAAAAATCCTTACACTCCTCCTGATAATGGTCCAAGTACACTTGAAGAGATCAAAGCACATGAAGCAAACAATAAGGTGAAGCTCATCTTGAAGAATATTTTCGAACATTTCAAGTTGATTAAGGTTTAGAATTTGAAAACAACTAAGTTTGGGATGCTTTGGAAAGAGTGCATGATGATGATGAAAGAGTTAAAGAGGAAAAATTACATAACTTGGAAACATAGTTCGATCTTCTACATATGTCTAAAGATGGGAATATTAAAGCTTATGTACATAGATTGGATGAGATAGTGGTTGGAATGAGAGGACTTGGTGCTACTATAGATGAAACTAGGATTGTAAAGAAGATTCTCAAAACTCTTCCTGATGCTTACAGTCAGAAGGTGAGTGTTATTAAGTAGAATATAGATTATAATACTTGTACTAAAGATCTACTATTGGGATTTTTTACATCTTATGAGATGAGGAAGTCGAATCTAAGGAATGCGTGCAAATCAAAGATTGATTTTAAAGCTACAAAAGTTGAAGATCTAAATGAAGAAAAAAATTATGGAATACAAGCTAACTTTGTAAGAAGAATGAGGAAAGGCTCTAGAAATTATGAAGGCAAGTTTCCCTTTCAATGCTTTAGTTATGGAGAAATTGGTCATTATGTTGTGAAGTGTCTGGAAAGAGCTAAAAGAAATAAAAATATATATGAGAAAGAAAAGAAAGGGAAGAAGATTAGCATAGCTTATTATGTGAATGAGAATGCTAGTATATTTGATGAGGATTCAAAATATGAAGATCTTGATGAAAATGAATGCATGTCCTTGGCGATTAAGGATGAACCTACTTCTGCTAATTCTTTAAGACAAGTAAAAGAAAGCCCTCCAGAGAAGGAGATAAATAAAGGTATGGTTATCTCTGCCCTGCATGCTAAACAAGAAAAGAATTTTTGGTTAGTTGACAGTGGTTGTTCACATCACATGACTGGTAATAAGAGTAAATTCATTAAGCTTGAAAAATATGATGGAGGCTTTGTTATGTTTGGAGATGATATTGGGGCTAAAATATGTGGGATACGTTTAGTAAGTTTTGATGGAAAGCATCATACTGATGATGTCTACTATGTTAAGGGTTTAAGGAATAATTTTTTGAGTGTTAATTAGATGTGTAGAAAAGGATATGATATTTTTTCAAGGATGAGAGATGTGAGATCCGGAAAGGATCTGGAACATTGATTGCTATAGGAAAGAAATCTTAAGGGAATATCTATCAACTTAAGGGTGTTGATGGACTATTTTTTATGACTTAGATTAATGGCAGTTGGTTATGGCATAGGAGAATGTGTCACATGAATTTTGACAAAATGGAAAGGATAAGTGTTGTTCAAGCCGTGAGATATTTACCGAGAATTACAAATCATGTTAATGTTATTTGCAAGAATTGTCAATTTGAAAAGCAAGCAAGAAATCATTACAAATCAAAGGAACAATCCACTACTGGACTACTAGATTTAGTTCATATAGATCTTTTTGGTCCTACAAAAGTAAGAAGTCTACGTAGTGAAAGGTACTTTATGCTTTTAATTGATGATTATTCTAGATATACATGGGTTATATTGCTTAGAGAGAAATTAGATGTATTAGATAGATTCAAGGCATTCAAAGCTATGGTTGAAAATGAAGTGAATTTGAATATAAAATGCTTAAGGTATGACAGAGCTAGAGAATTCACCTCCAATAAGTTTAAATTTTTTTGTGAAGTGCATGGAATAAAGAGATAGTTATCTACACCGAGAACTCCCCAGCTGAATGGAGTTGTTGAAAGGAAAATCATAATAGTTCAAGAGGCTGCTAGATCAATGATTACTAGGGCTAGTTTACCGAAAGTATACTAGAAAGAAGCTATTCACACTAATTTTTTTGTATTCAATCAAGTTCAAGCAAGAGAAAATAGTACAAAGACTCCCTATGAGCTATTGCATGGAATAATTTCTATTGTTAAATATTTCAAAGTATTTGGAAGCAAATGCTATATCGTAAGAGATGAGGAAAATTTGTGTAAGTTTGATGCAAGAAGTGATGAAGGCATTTTTCTTGGATATTCTACTAATAGCAAGGCATACAAATGTTTCAATAAAAGACTAAGAAAGATTGTAGAGAGCTTGAATGTGAAGGTTGATGAGACAATGAAGAATCCTATTGACATTGACAGATATGTATCTAATGAACATGATTGTGTAAGAATAGAAGAAATTGTGGAAGAACAGGAAGAAGATGAGCAAGGAAAGCTAGATGAACAAAATGAAATAGAAGAGGATGCTCTGGCGATGTCCCCTTAGACACCAAAATATGTACAGGAGAATCATTCAGAAAGAGATATTATTGGAGACAAGACAAAAGGTGTGTTGATGAGAAGCGGAGTTGCTACTGAAGTGAATCTATGTTTACTTTCTAAGATTGAACTAAAGACTTTATGTGAAGCTTGTAAAGATGAACATTGGAAGGAAGCTATGAAAGAAGAACTTATGCACATTGGGAAGAATCAAACTTGGGAATTGGTCCCAAGAACAACAGACAAAAACATCATTGGATCAAAATGGGTATTCAAAACTAAGTTGAATGAAAATGGAGTTGTTAGAAACAAAGTGAGGCTTGTGTGTAAAGGCTACTCACAAGTAGAAGGCATAGATTTTCAGTAAAATTTTGGTTCAGTAGCAAGAATAGAAGCTATAAGGATGTTCTTAGAATTTTCAGCTCATAAATACTTTAAGGTCTATCAGATGGATGTCAAGTCAGCATTTTTGAATGGTGAACTAGAAGAGGAAGTTTATATGGAACAACTAGAAATATTTTAGTTAACAAATCAACTGGATATGGTGTGCAGATTGAAGAAAGCTTTATTTAGGTTGAAGCAAGCTCCTAGAACATGGTATGCAAGGTTAGATAAGTATTTTATTCGGCAAGGATTTAACAAAGGTACGATAGATAGTAATTTATACTTTAAGATTGAAAATGAAAGAATCTTGATTGTAGTAGTGTATGTTGATGACATTATCTTTGGAGGAAATGAAAATATGTGCAAGATGTTTGTGGAAGAAATGCAGAAAGAATTTGAAATTTCTATGTTTGGGGAGATGAAATTCTTTCTTGGACTACAGATTAATCAAACAGAGAAGGGAATTTTCATTTCACAATCTAAGTATGTGAGAGAAATGTTGAAGAAGTTTGGGATGGACGGTTCAAAACTAGTAAGTACTCCTGTGGTGACTGGATGCAAATTGGGAAAAGTTGATGATTCACCTAAGACTGATCAAAGAAAGTATAGATCTATGATTGGAAAACTATTGTATTTGATTGCTACTAGATCGAATATCATGCATGTTGTCTGTCTTATAGCTAGATTTCAAGAAGACCCTAAGGAAACACATGTTATTGTTGTTAAAATAATTTTTAGATATTTGAATGGCACTCTAGATTATGGATTGTGGTATCCTAAAGATATTGATTTTACACTTAGTGCCTATACAGATGCAGATTGGGTTGGATGTGTAGATGACAGGAAAATTATAATTGGTGGTGCATTCTTTCTTAGATGCAGATTGGTGGCATGGTCGAGTAAGAAGAAAGATTCAGTCTCATTGTCTACTACTAAAGCTAAGTATATTGTTGTTGCATCTTGTTGTACACAAGTTCTATGGATGAAATAGACATTGAAATATATCATAGTAGTATATCATGATCCCATTTCTATTTTATATGATAATCAAGTGCACTTAACATTTCAAAGAATCTTGTGATGCACTCGAGGATGAAGCATATATCGATCATATATCATTTCTTGAGGGAGAAGGTCATGGAGAATGAAGTAAAGCTTGAGTATGTTTCGACAAAGGATCGAGTTGTTGATATTTTCATGAAGGCTCCTCCTAAAGATACTTTTGAGTATCTTTGGGAGAAATTGGGGGTTATTACCCCTCCTTTCTTGAACTAGATGTATATGGAGATGCATCATTCCTGAGGATCTATGGATCTATCTTTCTTTTGGGTTGATGTTTTGGTGGCTACCTCTCAAGGGGAGCAGGTAGTATCAGGTGTTGTCATTATGAGTATTTTTGTTTTTCATGTCAAAGGATAAATCAATGTCAATTATTCTTCTACCTTTTCCATTGATGTCAAAGGGGGACAAGAAGCATGCGAAAAAGGAAAGGAATATTGAGAAAAGAAGATTATATGAAATTATCTTCTAAGGGGGCGAAATGGAAAAGTGTGTTCATAGCCTATATGTTATCTTTTATGGTTTTTCACATCATGTGTTGCCATCAATGAAAAAGGGGCAGATTGTTTCAAGAATAGAAAGATGGAAGGTATTGTCATTGATGTCAACCCGTCAGTTGGTTATCTACTAGGTGATGTTGGTTGTATATGTCGAAGATATTGAGAAAATTGTAATAAAGAGATAAATTGTGTTTGCTCTGGGTTTTGGTCTGGATTTTCTCTTGTGTTTGTGTGATTTAGATATCTTGTTCATGGTTTTCAGAAGGTTCTATATTCATATTTTTGGTTGTTGGTTTGTTGTGTAGTGCAAGTTGTGTTCACCAATTGTGAACTGTGGTTTTCTATATTTCTGGTTCAGGTCCAAGAGAAATTTTGTTGGTCTAGATTTCTCTTTGATGAAGTCTTATGACATGTGGTTCTAAAGTTGAGTTTCCCTGATTGTATTGAAGTTAATTTTGGCATTTGGAAGTTCGTGCTTAATATTTCTATGTGTTTTACACTGGTGTGGCCAACCTTATGTGAAATACTACTTTCAAAAATGATGAAGTTTGTTGGATCTATTTGGGTCCCTATGAAGCATGTGTTTGGGTCACCCTCATTCTAATTCCACCCTAGGATGTTTTGACACTGACCTAATTTGAATTTGATTTTAGATAGCCGAATTTGGATATTTTTTAAAGTTGAAGATGGTATAAATACAAGATGAGTTGGTAATGGAAAATATACAAGAGAAAAGAAGAAGAGCAATAAGAGAAAAGAGAAAGTGCAGTTTGGTGTGACATTGATTTTATTCAGTAAGAGTGTGCATTGAGAGTGTGGGAGATTGGTGTGATGCTTAATTCTGAGTTTTTGGATGCAGTGAGCATAAGGAAAACTCTATCATTCATGGAAGTTGATTGAGTGACTATGGTGGAATCCTTTGTTGCATTGGGATTTTAGTCTCTTTGTAACAAGTCTTATTTTTCTTCTTTGTATCTTTGTGGTAGTGATCCCTTTGGGTTGTAGCCCTATTGGATAGTGAGTACTTGTTTCAGACAGTGAGTCATTATTTCAGGCAATGAGCCTTTTTGTAATCGATTTTGATATTCTCTATAGTGTGAGTTAATCCTCACCATGGTTTTTCCCTTATTGGGTTTTCTATGTAAATCTTGTGTTATTGAGTTTATGTGTTGGATTTGAGTTTTTGCATTGGGTTTTGATGATTAATCGTTTAAGCAGTATTAGTTCTAATGATTGAATTAAAGGTTTAATTCTATGACAAATGATTCACCCCCTCTCTTAGTTGTCATATTCAACATTATAATCCTTGAGAATGGAAGAGGGTGGATGAATCACAACCACCTAGAAGCATTCAATATGTTGGTGGCTCAATTGGCATCAGTTTGTTTCAAAATGGATGAGGAAGAGAAATTTCAAATATTGCTTTATTCTTTGCCTGAATTTTGAGATTCTCTTGTTATGGCTATTGAGAGTACTTATTTTATTTTGAAGAATGAAGATGTGGTGGGTTCTTTTCTTTCTGAAGAGATGAGGTGGAAGGTATTTGTCAATTCCAAGGAGGGTCCTAAATGTTGGTGCAATACCTAAGGAAAAAGGCAAGAAGAATGAGAAGCATGACAAATCCAAGTCCAAGGGGAGATCTAAATCTCTTGGAAAGTCCAAAGTTATTTGTTGGAACTGTTGTAAGCCTGGACATGTTCATAAGGAATGCAAAGAAGAAAAGAAGAAGAAAAAGAAGAGATTTGATTTTGATTATGAGTGTAAGAATTAATATGTTGATGCATTCATTGTAGCGTTTGCAACTCATGCAGGTAATGATGCATGGTTAATTGACTTAGGTGCATCTTTCCATATGACCTTTAATAGAGATTGGTTTTTTGAATATGAAGAATTTGATGGAGGTAAGGTGTACTTGGGTGATGATTCTTATTTAAATATTGTTGGCCATGGTAAAGTTAAAATTAGGTGTCTAGATGGTAGAATAAAATAGATTAATGGTATGTTGCATATCCCTAGATTGGCATGAAATTTGTTATTTGTGAGAAAACTAATAGATGTGGGTGCGCAGGTAGTATTTTCTAATGTGAGATGCAAGATGGTGAGAGGTGCTATAGAGGTTTCATATATGCAATGTTGTATAAGCTTGATGTATGTACTATTGAGTGCAATAGTACTTTTTCAAAAAGCATGTCTATGGAAGAGTTGTGGGTTTCATCTTCAGTAGATGGTCATGGATTTTGGGTATCATAGGGTGCTCTTTCTTCTAAATCAAAGTTACCTACAGAGAAAACTATGTTATGGCATTAGATACTTGGCCACATTGGAGAAAAGGTTCTAAGGACCTTGAAAAATAAAAGCCTTGTTGAAGGTTTGTTTGATTGTAATCATGAATTTGATTTTTGTGAGCATTACATTTATGGAAAACAAAATCATGTTTATTTTTACTTGAGTTCTCATAAATTTTGTGGTGTATTGGATCTTATTCATTGTGATGTGTTTGGTTCTGTAGACGTTCCTTCAATTAGAAAATCCACATATTATTTTTTATTTATACATGGGTTACTTTCTAAAGATTAAATCTGAATTTTTAGTTGATTTAAAGAATTTAAAGCAATGGTTGAGTTGCAAACTGGAAAGAAAATAAAATGTTTGAGGATTGATAATGGTGATGAAATTTTCTCTAATAATTTTGATAGATTCTCTAGAGATTTTGGTATTCATAGACAAAACACAACTACATATTCTCCACAAAAAAATGTTGTTGCATAAAGAATGAACATGACACTAATAGAGAAGGCTAGGAGTATGTTGAGTTGTGTTGGTCTAGAACAAACGTCTTTGGTTGAATTTTTTTCCACTACATGTTACTTGATTAACATGTCTCCTACATCATATCTTGTTGATAAGATGCCTATAGAGGCATGGTCGGGTCGTAATCCTTCACTAAGAAATCTTAGAGTTCTTGGTTGTGAGGCATAATCACATGTGCCAAAGGTGAAGCGAAAAAAGTTGGAGAACAAGGTTGTGAAATGTGTCTTCATTAGATATAATTATGGTGTGAAAGAATACAAGCTTTGGGAGTTTCAAGGAAATATATAGTAGAAGAATTGTTTTTCAAGAAACTAAGCCTTCTTTTATTACATTGCAGCCAAAACAAAGTAAACAGGAAGATGTGATTCAACTTCCTTCTACACTTGAGAAAGTTTAATCAAGGCCCATGGATAGAAAATAAGTTGAGGATAGCTCATATAGCTTTGAATCATTGGAAGAGGAGGAAGAACCTCCAACTCAACTTGTTCGTAGGTTTACAAGGCATAAACAACCTCCTGAAAGGTATTCACCTAATGATTGATGTATTTTTTCTTTGAATACCAACATGAATGAACCTAGATCTATAGAAGAGGCATTAGGTATGAATGATGTAGAATCCTGGAAGATTGCTATGGATGAAGAAATGGAATTTGTTAAAAAATGATTCATGGGATATTGTACCATTCCCTCAAGGATGAAAACATGATTGCAAATGGGTGTTCAAGAAAAATATTGGTTTAGAAGTACAAAGAAAGGTTGGTTTTGAAAGGTTACTCTCAAGTTGGGGGTGTTGGTTATGGTGATATACTTTATCCTGTTGCAAAAATGGCATCCATCAAATTTTTGCTTGTTATTATTGCTACTTATGATTTGGAGGTTGAGAAATGGATGTGAAAACTAATTTCCTTCATGGTGACTTGGAGGAGAATATTTATATGACATAGATAGAGCACTACATGGTGAAAGGTAAAAGAAAATTGGTCTACAAATTGAAGAAATATTTCTATGGCCTTAAATAGAGTCCTAGGATGTGGTACTAGAAATTTGATGCATATGTGTTGAGTCTGGGATTTGAGCATTCTAAATTAGATCTTTTTGTTTATTATGAAACTAATGGTGATCATTTCCTATTTATTGCATTATATGTTGATGATATGTTACTTATTGGAAAATGGAAAGGCATGATTTAAGAACTAAAATCTCAAGTTGCCACTAAATTTAAAATGAAAGACCTTGGTGCATCTAGACACATTCTTGGGATGGAAATTAAAAGAGATGGAGAGAACAGAAAGTTATGGCTTGGCCAAAGTAAGTATTTCAATTCAATTTTACAAAGGTATAACATGCGGGACTTTAGACCATTGTGTGTTCCCTTTTTATTTGGAACAAATTTATCTATTTTAGATTGTCCAACATATCCATCAGAGATGGAACACATGAGAAAATTACCTTACCAGAGTACAGTTGGAATTTTAATGTATGCTATGGTTTGTACTAGATTAGACATTTCCTAAGTAGTGGTAGTTCTTTCTAGATATATGTCTAATCCTGCTAGAGTTCATTAGGATGCAGTTAAAAGAGTCTTTAGATATTTTTGTGATACCTTAGAGTATTCCTTGTTTTATCATAGTAATATGGCCAAAGATGATGTTTCCCTTGATATTCATGGCTATATGGATTCAAACTGGGTAGGTGATATTGATAGTGACAATCCACCAGTGCTTATGTATTTACTTTATTTGGTGATGAAATTAGTTGGATGAGTAAGTGACAGGCTATGGTTACTTTGTCCACTACTAAAGTAGAGTATATGGAAACTACTCATTATTGTAAAGAATCCATTTGGCTTAAGCTACTATGTTTAGATATTGGAATAAAACAAGTTGTAGTTACAATTTATTGCGACAATCAAAGTGTGATATGTCTAGCCAAGAACTCAACATTTCATGCCAGGACCAAGAAATTCCATGTATAATATCATTTTTTCAAAGATATGATCGAAGATGGCAAGGTGAAGCTAGTTAAGGTAGAGACTTTGATAAATGTTGTTGATTCTTAAACTAAGCCAGTGAGCACAGAGAATTTCAAATGTTTTTCAAAGACTATGGGCCTTTTTTCCCCTATAAATTAAGAGACAATGTTTACTCCCTCCCGTTGCTCTTGCAAGGTGTTCAAAAAGTGGGGGATTTGTTGGGAAAATGTGTCTCAACATTGCAATTATATAAGGTTTATTGTTGATAGGATATATTTAATATGTATATATATACATATATGTATATATTTTCTCGTTACACCGATAGTTGCATATATTGGGATCATGGGAGAAAAATGCTAGCATGTTAATAAAAACTCTTAAATGGCTAACATACATTAAATAATGATATATTATAAAACTAGATTGTTTAAATTATTAGGGTTTCGATCTAATTGTAGATATTTTCTTGGCATGTCTTTCCCTAGAAGGTAACCCTATTTTATGAGGGTGTTGTACTATGAATGTATACAGTGATGTATTCTAAGAGTCTAATAGTGGTCGTCTTGTCTCTAGATCTTTGGTTGGTGATACTCCTATGAGAAGCTTGTTCTGCAAGTATAATGTAATATTTGTTATTTCTTAATAATATATTGGGTAGCTTTTGGAGTGTGGGATTTTTCTCCCATAAGGGTTTTCCCCAAGTAAATCACTGTGTTGTGATAGGCATGATATTTATGTTTATTTCTATTTAATTTTTTGTAACTGTTAGAAAGATCTATAAAATTTTGCATTATTCTCCTCTCAAGATTAGTGTAAGAAGTCGTTCCATTACCTTAGCTTCCTTACACTATATCTCCATATCTTTTTTAATGTTCTAGAGAATTCAAGAAGTTCTTGAGTTTATAATTTGTGTTCTTTATATCAATTATATTTCAATTTGCATCTAACATGTGCTATATGTAATGGCGTGAATTTGCACCCTCTTGCAAGTTCTCTGTTTATGCTACCTCCTACCTTAGAAGATTAAAATTGATAATGCAATTCATAATTTTTCTACCTTCCCCTATCCACTTGGTAGCCTATTTTCATGTAGGTGGGGGATATTCCATCTGGGATGCTAGCACGACATGCAAACATCTACACAGTGTGCTATTGTCCTCACAGGATTCCCGCCTTTAGAATCTACAAAGGCATTACACTCCTCCATTGGATGTGAAGTGTAACGTCTCCTGCCCTTCTGGCTAAATCTAAACAAGTCTGGTGCCTCCATTTTCACCTTCAAATGACTATCTCTTCCACTCTCTCATTCTTTCTTGAACTCTCCTTGATCATCTTCACACTCCTGGAAACTTTCTACACTTTCTCACAACATTATCAAGTTCTATCACCTCCATTGAAGTTGCAAGTTGGTGCTTTGTTGGCTCACTCTCTTCGTTGTTGTGGAAACGTCAATCTTTGATGGCTTGTGAGCTTTCCCCTTCTCCCATTTTCCTTGAGTGCATGTGGTTGAAGGTGATATCACTCCATATTCTTTTTATCTTTCATTATCATTCTAATATCGTAGAATATTGTTTCTCAACGTATTTCTTAGTATTGCCATTTCAATATCTTTATCACATTTGTCCAATCATTGCTATATTGGTTTTCTATGGAGGTCGAAACACCAAAGTGAGGAACTGACTATGATAGTCCTCTAAACATAGCCCCAAAATTTTCTCATTCTTGTGTGTGTATTTTTTTCATCAAGTGAAGACCTTAAAGATATCAACTCATGGGTAGGAAGGTGCACTTTCCTCACCCTTCTTCATCATTTCATAGTTAGACTTAGTCTTAGTAATTTCTTGATATTCTATCATTTTATTCCTTTTTGTTTTTGTAATTACAATAGACCATATATGTTAGGTCGTTATTAAGTCTCCCTTAGTTTTTTACTATACATTTTTTTCCATACAAACGCTAGCACCCCCACTGAGACACCAATGTGTCATGTTGGCATCTATGTCCCACGTTGTAGTCCTCTGGTAGTGAGTTGCGTAAGTTATAGTATGGACTCTGGAAACTTGCTCACCTAACTTTCTGAAACATTCAGGATTATTAAAGGACAACAATAACTTGGTTGTTCTTCCTTTTAGCCTCTAAACCTTAAAATCTCCTGAAACAATTATGTTAGATTGAGGTAGATTAGGGTAGCCTATTGTCCTAGAACCTCCCATGACTTGGGGTCTTGAGTAGTCAATCCCCCTCTACATTTTGGAAAACCTTACGTGAACTATTTTGGTTTCATTTCATAGCATTGAAGGAATATTCTCTCATGTTCTAGGTGTGTGTGTTGCAATATGCCTAGCCTTGCAACCCAACCTACGACCCTTAGCGGTGTAGTTAGAGGAGTCCCTAAACATTGTGAAGCAAACTCTAGAATAGGTCACTATTTGATTGATAAACCTTTACGGTCTTCTAAGAAATTCCTTTTTGGTGTACGTAGAAGATGGCTTCTTTCATGCATCTTCCCATCCCGTTTGTGTAGCATGTGAATTGGTCTCCTACTATAACCTTGACATCCAAGGACTTGCCTATGAATGTGAATAGAGAACCCTCTCCTCTATACATTCCCACTCGTATCAACGAGAATATCATGATTGGCATTCTTGTTGGTCCTATGTGTCAAGTTAATTTTATTACAGAGGAGATTTGGCTAATAAAATTTTTACAGAAGGAGGGTAGGATGAATCTAAGAGCATGATACATACATATGATGGGATTTTTGTCCCTCCCATTAGTTTTATCACCCTTTTCATCCTAGTAGGACCTAGGACTGTGAATGCCATTTTTTATATTATCATGGAGTCTGAATTGTTCACAGTGAAGCTAGGCATTCCTTGGCTAGTTTCTATGAAAGCAGTCCCTTCGATAATCCATAAATGTTTGAAGTTCTCTCATGACAATATTGGGGGCATGCACAATACTGGGTACAAACCCCTAGTGTCTTGTGGGGCCTATTCATTAGATCACCTATGGCATTCCCCTATTGGTTGGCTTCCTCCAAGGATAGACCTACTATATCACACTTACATAAATTACAAGAATGGGATCATAATGGCCAAAGTGACCTATATTCCTCCTTATGCTATTTTAGTTAAGGCTGCTATGATAGCACAACAGTAGGCTACATCTTCCTCCCAAAAGGGGAAGGGGAAATTTTCTTACGCTCATGAGCCTTCTTCTTCTTCTATAGTTCTACCTACTTCTACCTCTCTCCCTACTGTGGCACTTTTGCTTTATTCCTCCATGCATCTCATGGGGAGTCTAATGGTGCTCGTTTGGAAAAAGGCCAAGCATCAGGTGTTCAACCTTCTTGTCTTTCCCATGATGCCTCAACCCTTCATATATGGTAAGGGGAAGGGTCCTCGTGGATTCACCTCTACGTCTCTGCCTTCGCGGCCTCCTACTATCCCTACCCCTAGCATAGTGAATGGGAAGAGGCCCACTTCCAAGGTGCTTCAGTCTACTTCTCTGTCAGTTGTTGTTTCAGTCCTTGCATCTCTTCCTCTTGTTCTTGTCCAAGAGTCACTCCCTCCACTAGAAATGGTTGTGATGGACACTCCCATGGTAGAATAGGAGCCTCCTACTCCTACTCAAGCCATAGCCTCTAGCTCTTCGATATAAAGAAACGGCCTTGCATGCAAGCATAAGCATTAGAGGAAGGCTCTATCCATTGAGTATGTTGCCTTGCAAAATGTAGAAGGGGAGTCAGTAGCTCTTGTTTTGATGTCTCCTATTGTTCCCTCCTCTTTTTCCCCCTTATTTTGGCTCCCATCACCTCAATCTTGCTTCTAGCTCCCTCTATGAGCATGGATGACCCTCACCCTAAAAGGGTCCAAGTGTTCATCACTCCCTTGGTTGAGCCTCCTCTCCTGATGTCCCTTTCAAAAATTATGCCTTTTCCTAAGCCCATGGATATGTCGAATACCTCAATGGTGTCCACTACGGTTTTATCCTCTTCTTCCTTGCCTTCCACTTCTTTCGTGGGGATCTCACATCCCCCAATGAAGTGTAAGTCAAGGAGGATGAACCTACTTCTAATGGGGGTCAAAAGAAGGGATTGCCTTCTTTGAAAGTTGGTTCTAATTTGGCTTGTGTCGTCTTAGTGACTAAGGCTACCCTGGCGTCCCCCGAGTTTGTCACTGCTCCTGAGTATTTTGGTGAGATTGGAAATGGATCTCAAACACCTCCTTCTTCGCCCACCCATTTGACACATGGCACTCTCATCAAATGCATGTTTAACTCAATCGATGATTTCCTAGATTTGACAATGATTTTTGCAAAGTCAATGATGTTTACCTCAGAGGAGTTGAGTGAAGAAGACCTCGATGGGCCCTCTTCCTTAGCTCTTGTCACATGAGAGTTGGAAGGTACTCCCCTTTCTATCCTTCCCTTCCAAGCTCATCTATCCTCTCCTTATAATGATCTCGATTGTGAGAACGATGACCTCTTAGTTGATGAGGATTAGGAGGGCACATATTCTTTACCTATAGATGAGATTCATTTGTTTGTTGTGTTTCCCCCTGTGCTTGTTTTATGTGTTCCTAGAGGACCCTTGTCACCCTTGTAGGTGCTTAGATACAAGAGTGTTTTGTGTTGTAAACTTCTTCTATTTGTTCCATCATTCTTCTCTTTGTTGTGCCTTGATTTTTGATAATTAGGGACAATGAAAACTATTGGGGGCATTTAGGCTTCCCTCCCATGTTGACCCATTTTTTTTTTTTCCGCATATCCTTCTTCATGACCTGATATAGTAGGGGATTGATGATAGTTCATATGCATATTATTATACTATATTTACCTATCTATATCTATGAGTAGATATGACCCTGAAATATCAAATCCCCCTGTCTCTTGGTTTCTTCGTCCTTTATTATGTTTCTTTTACATCTTTCTCTCTTTTTTTCTTGATTTGTGATGGTGTGGTGTGTATGTGTTGTCCCTCATGTGTGTAACAACATTTCCATGATTACAGCTCACCATGTATTCCAGGCCACAACATCACTTTTTTCTCTCTCCTTAGGATGTCACGTACCTTTGTGTTCAACATGCACCATCTTAAGGGGGGCTATCATATTGCTTTGATTTTCAAAAAGGTGTATTCAATGGCCAATGAATCCCTCATTGAAAAATTCCCTTATTTTTCAAAAAAATGTATTCTTCAACAAGGACCCCTAGCAAAAATTTTCTTTTGAAATAGATTCATAGAAAAAGAATCTAAAAACTTTCCTTCAAGAAGGGAGTACTTTTTTTTATGAAGAATTCTGAAAATTTTCCCTTGCGAGGGAGTATTCTTCCTTTTGAAATCCTTGATGAAAGAGATCTTTCAAAGGGATTCCTTGATACTAGAATCATTTGTGAAAAATATCACTGGCTTTCAAGCAAAATGTCCCTTGAGTAGACCCCTTTCTTTTGAAGGATTCTTGAGGGATCCCTTTGAAAGCTTCTCCTTCAATTATTGATTTTCTTCCTACCTACATAGCTTTTTTCTATCTAACATGTTTTGTCTATGGATTAATATGTTTCTTTATAGGAAAGAGCACCTGTGAAGTTGCTTTTTTAATCAAGCTTGGAGTATTGAGCACCTCAGGCTTTCCTTGCAAGACTGAGCACCTGTAAGGGCCTATCAGACTCTAGGAAGCCTTTCAGATCTGGCCTCCCTCAAGACCGAGCACTTTTGGTGCCTCCTTTGTAAGACTAAGCACCTCCAGAGCCATTTTTTCACCTTCTATAGGTCTGAGGGCTTGGGATGTATTTGTTCAACTCTCCTCAAGACTGAGTACCTATGGAGCCATCTTCTCTTCATGTACATTTGAGTGTGATATTGTGGTCTGCTTCCTTGACAGTTCAAGTATACATTTCTCAGCTTTCACTCTACTTTACCATGCATTCACTGACACTTATGCTCACGAAAGTGGGGGAAAAATGTAATGGCATGAATTTGCAGCCCCTTGCAAATTCCCCATTTATGCTACCTCCTACCTTAGAAGATTAAACCCAATAATGAAATTCATAACTCTGCCACCTTCCCCTGTCCACTTCGTAGCCTGTTTTCATGTCGATGGGGGATATTCTATCTAGGACACTAGCGCAATGTGTGAATATCTACATGGTGCATTGCTATCCTGACAGGATTCCTACCTTTGAAATCTGCATAAGCATTACACTCCTCCATTGGATGTGAAGTGTAACGTCTCTTTCCCTTTGAACTGAATTTGAATGGGTCTTTTACCTCCATTTTCACCTTCAAATGACTATCTCTTCCATTCTTTCATTCTCTCTTAAACTCTCCTTGATCATCTTCACACTCTAGGAAACTTTCTACACTTTCTCACACCATTCTCAAGTTCTATCACCTCCACTAAAGCTGAAAGTTGGTGTTTTGTTGGATCACTCTCTTCATTGTTGTGGCAATGTCAATCTTTGATATCTTGTGAGCTTACTCCTCCCATTTTCCTTGAGCGTGCATGGTGTAAGGTGATATCACTCCATCTTCTTTTTATCTTCCATTATCATTCTAATATCATAGCATATTGTTGTTCAATGTATTTCTTGGTATTTCTATTTCAATATATTTCTTTATCACATTTCTCCAAACGTTGCTATATTAGCTATTTTTGGAGGTGGAAACACCAAAGCAAGGAACTAACTGCATCAGCCCTCTAAACACAACCCCAACATTTTCTCATTCTTGTGTGTGTAGGTTGTTCGTCGAGTGAAGAAATTGAAGATATCAACTTGTGGATAGGAAGGTGTGATTTCCTCATCCCTCTCCATCCTTTCATAGTTAGACTTGGTCTTAGTGCTTTCTCAAAATCTTGTTATTTTGTTCCGTTCTATTTTTGTAGTTACAAAAGACCATATTTGTTAGGTCGTAAGTAAGTATCCCTTAGGCTTTTACTATACTTTATGCTTTCTATCCATATAGATGTCAGTGCCCCCACTGAGATGTCAGTGCGCCACATTTTTTTCCATGTCCCGCATTGTAGTCCTCTAGCAGTGAGCTACCTAAGTTACAGTCTACACTCTAGAAACTTGCTCAGCTGACTTCCTAAGACATTCATGCTTATTAAAGGATAGCAACAACCTAGTTGTTTTTCCTTTCAGCCTCTAAACCTTAAACTCTCTTGAAACAATTCCCCAAGCCTGAGGTAGATTAGGGCAGCCTATTGTTCTAGACCCTCCCACGACCTAGGGTCCTAAGCAGTCGGTCCCCCTCCTCTACATTAGAAAATTGTATATTTTTGTGACATTTATGGTAGGGTAGGAAAAAAATAAAAAAAATATGCGAAGCATTTCAAAGTTTCATGGATTATTAGGCAAAGGTGTATCTTTGGGTAGAGGAAAATTTGAGAGTCTAAGATATACTATATATATAGGCAAGTATATTAGGCTCATTTGAATGCTAGTGTTTACTTGGTCATGTTTTATCAAAATTTAACTATATTGGTGTAGGAGTAGACACTAGTCTAATGGTTAAAGGTTATTCATGCACAATCTATAAATAAGGACAATGTTTAATGAATAAACTCTTTTTATTTTATTTTCTTCTTTTTCATTCCTTAACATTAAGGGTACAAGGGGTTTGTATGAGTATGCTATATTTCAAGAACCCTTTTTTGTGTATTTTTGAATAGCTTATCTACTTGGAATTATGTTAATATTTATGTTATATCTATAACTAATTGAATATATTGATAGGGTACCCTTAGGACTTGAAGAGCCTAAAGTACAAGAGAGATCTAGTTATCTCTTGTTTATTGGCCCATCCTCTCAGTGGTTCTAATCATAAGAATTAACAACTCCTTACAAATTACTAAAAACTATTTGGAGAATCAAAACTATATGTGTCCATCAAATCAAGGCCATGAAGCAACAAATGGCCCACCATAGGCATGAATAGGATGATGTTGTGAGACCATATGTTGTCTTTGGCATCATTGTATCCCTTCTAAAAAAAATCATCTTAGATACCATGTAGGTCACTTTCTTGATATATTGTAAGTTGAATGTAGTGTGTACCTTATGAAACTTGCATGATTTGAGTGTATTTATTTATATTACATACTTTGTATAAATATTATTCTCATACAACCATTAACATGAGACTAATACAAGCTCTTGCAAGCACTTAGAAGAGACAAAGTCAAGTTATTTATGAGAAAATACACTAATAATCACCTATGGAAGAGCTCTTGCAAGCACTTAGAAGAGACTAAGTCAAGTTGTTTATGAGAAAATGCAGTACTAATCACCTATGGAAGATGAGGAGACAATACTTAGAAATCCACTTTTATGGAAGACTAATCTAAGTCAACTTAGAATTCCACATTAAATGTCCATGTGTGGATTTGAACGTGGGTCTCCCTAATGAGAAACCAACATTTTAACCATTTAAGCTCAACCAATTAGACATGATTTGAGTCCATTATCCTAACCCTTGTTGTGATAATGTTGGCTAAGGAGCAAGCATGTTTGTGAGGACAATTGAACCAAAGAAATTTATAATAATAGTTTTAATTCTTGGTGATTGAGATAGAAACTAGAAACATATTTTTTTTTATACAAGCATGTTTGATCAAGATAAAACATTAAGAGAACAACGAGGAAGTTGTTTAGAAGCCATGAAAAGTATATAAGAATATTATAGAATCTATAACCTTATGTTTTTATGTTATAGTGTGAGAAAAAAAAAAATGATAATAAGTTGATAATGATTTATTTTTTATTTTTATTAAAAAATTATAAGTATATAATAAGACTTCAATTAATCATTTCAATGGAGATATGCTAATAGAAGGTTATAAAAATAGATTTTATAAAGATACTTTAAAAAATTGTTAGAATCAGTGTGGAACCATTAGTAATATAAAAAAATAAAACATTATATGGTCATTTGAGTTTTTTTAAGCGAATGAATATAATAATCTATTTGTCGGCAAGAACTAAGATTATATGCTCATTGAAGAGGGCTACCTAAAATTTCTCAAGAGGTACTGTTGAAATTTTAAAGAAACTTTCAAAATAAGGTGGTCCCACAGATTTTACAGCACTAGACAATGTTAAAAAATAATTGAATTTTTATGAAACTGGTGGTCCAATGAAGACATTTTGCAATCATTAAAGCCAAAAAAACAAATATATTTTAATAATATAATGTGAAAAAAACTAATAAGATAAATTTCTAAACTTGCTCCAAAGCCATTACTAAAATTTTGAAAACTAAAAACTATTTTCAAAAGTAAAATTCCAATTTATCATGCAACAGCAAAAGCAAGCTCAAAATATTTATATCTCCTCTTTAGATTTTTTACTAAACAAGATATTTCAATATCATTTCCATTTCTATTATTAGCCAACTCTTAGTCACCTTTCACTAAAACACAAACAATAAATACCATCTTTCAGTCTGACACAAACAATATCAGTCTCAAAGTAGTCAGATCTGTAAGTTTTTAAAATTGCAAAGGGGGTTTGGAAGCTACCCCGAGGAGGCCAATTCATTTCTAACTCTGATAACCTGCTATAAATGTTCGCTCTGTAGTTTTTCATGATTGTTGCTCAGTTACTTTAACATTAATTCTCAGCATGTGAAAGTATATTCATGTCTTTATTCATGGGGACTTCCACCCAACCAAACATTAAATTTCGAAAAGAAAAGAAAGAAGAAAAGAGCTTTCATTGCACCACAGTTTTCTTATGGATTCATTTCTTTTATTCTCAACGCACAGAAGCTTTTATTGATTCATTGAACAAACATGGTCATCCTTTAACATCATTTGGGGAGACATGCTTATTGCTGTTCAGTTTGCATTGAATGCATGATCAGTATATTCAGATTGTAACAAGTTAGATGTTAATTTTTGATGTTTTTTTCATTGTCAAATTGGATATTTCAGTATAATTTGGAATGTGGGGCGGTTATAATGTAGTAAAGGCAGGTTTCACCCCATCTTAGTTTTGAAATTTATAATCTTTATCTTTATTCAAACAAGTGTTGTATAACGATTAGTCTATATCATTGTAATGTAGTTAAAACTATACTCGGTAGTAGTTATTTGTTAGTTTACTAATAAATATGGATTGTTCTAGTAGATTAGGGGAGAGAGGGGCCTATAATGAAGCAGGGTCCAATAGTGGGGATAGAAGTAATCCTCAATGGGCTCCATAGTGGAGCACTTTAATATCCAATTGCAAAACATTTTTTATCCATAAAGTACGCAAAGTGACAAATCATGTTATGCCACATCAGCGCACCACTATCGGTCTCACATTTTTTTTGGGCCTTTTTGGATACCTCAACAAAAAACATGCTGATGTGGCATCATATTTGATGATGTGGCCCTAAAACGAAATATAGTAGCACATGAGTTGCCAAATAAACTGTTGTACAGAATTGGGAGTGATTTGAAATTTCCACATAGGATTTTGTGAAACGTGAAGTTGGGGTGCTCCACTATAGGCCCCTCTCCCCTAGTTGTTGTAAAATGTGTAGTACAAACTTAAAGAGATTAAATTTTAACAATAAGTGTTAGACTCGTAATGTTTATATAAACAAGTAATACAAAATGGAGTAATAAATGGAGATGGACAAAAATCATAACTAAGATAATTAAGATGGAGAAAATTTGAAAATAATTAAGATATCAAGCTCTTTGCATGGCTTCAAACCTCAATTTTTTTCCTTGTGTAGAATGGACTCTTATTTTCAAGGTTATAAAACTCAAATAAATGTCATATGAAAAAATAAAACCATCACAAGAGCTTATAGTTTTGTCTTATTATCTTCAATGGCATTTGTTGTCTACAAATTTTAACAATATTTATATAAAAGCTCTATATATGTAGTGGTTTACAATAATTATAATGTCACCATTCACTTAAGTGCATAAATTCTCTAGTAACTATAAGACCCTCCCACAATTATAGGGTAGGGGCCCCCACCTCCTTATAATCCCTACTAGCCCTCAACCCCTACTACATAAATGGTCTCTAAAGTCAAGTGTTATCAATAAGCCAACCCTTCCCCAAAAATTGACTATAGAAAGGTATCATTGTGGAACTTTAAGATATATTACCCTTTTTGACCAAGAATCAAGCTATATGGGCACCTAGTCATATTATACAATAGGTTAACTTAGAACCCCAATGACTAAAATATCTCACACTATCCTTTGAGAGATGTCTCTTGTTTTGATAGAGGCTAATAATTAACTAATCAAGTTGGACAGCTATGTTGATAGGTAAAATAGTGTAAATACCTCACGAGAACATCCATGTCTTTGGGAATCCACAACAATAACATTCTAGGAAATGCCAAAACTTTACTAGTTGAAAATATTATTTTGAAAAATTATGCATATAATAAATGAAAATTTCTTTTGAGGAATTAACATATTTTTATTTATAATTTTTTACATACCTATAATTTCAAGTGATTTGGACCATAGTATTATTTAGAAAATAACTAATATTTTTATTAGATTGTATATCAACTTAAACTATAAATATAAAATTAACCTTTGAATCGAAATAACAAGAAAATATATACATTGTAATTTTTAATCTCTTGTTTACTTATTTATTTTTGAACATATCAATTTATGTCAACTCATAGATAATGCTATTGAAAACAAAAAACCAAAAAACATTAAGATAGAGATTATGAGATCAAACACAATAAAGATGTTAGACACACATAACAACTGAGAGGAGGGGTGAATCAGTTGTACATTGAAATCTTTAAACCCTTATTTAGGAATAGCATGAATGTAAACAAATGAAACAACAACACCTCCTCAAACGTTCATAATAGAACACCAGATATTTATTTGGAAAACCACAGTGAGGATTACCTCACTATATGAAAACCAAAACAGATTACAAGAGGCTCACTGCCCAGAGGACTCAGTGTCCAAAAAGAAAAAAGGCTCACTACCTAGGAAGATCACTTCTTCTAGATTACAAAGAAACAATTAAAAGGAGGTTCAATACCTCAGAGAAACTGGAGAAACCACCACATTATCTCTTTACCATTTGCAACCTTCAGCTCACTGCCTCTAGCAACTTCTAACACACTAAAATGTAGACACCTTCTTCTCACTGCTTCTAGTAGTCTTAGGTGTTCTTTCTCACACTTTGATCTCAACACACGATAACAAGTACACCATTTCATGCTATATTCATCTATAAAAACTTTACCTTGCATATATATCTTTTGCAACCTCGATTAACTCTCACTAAGTCAGCTTCAATGAAATGTATGCACCTCAAATGTACAACCACCAAATAGGTCAAAACCAAACACCTCTATGATGGAAAGAAGTGAGGACAGACCACATCAAGGATTAAAAAGGGACCAAATCTACACTAATATTATACAATAGGCTCCCACAAACCATGAATCTCATCTGCAAATAGCACTAACACACCAAGTCAGCCAAACCAATATTAACACTATCAAGCAACCAAATTCACACTTCACCAAGGCCGAACACATCTTATGGACCATGTAGAAACATTATACAACACCCTGGAATATTCTAGTTCATCAATAGAATATTCAAAACCACAAGCATAAACACGTGAAATTGACAAAGCTATCATCATGTGCAACCAATCAAACTGCCATTAAGAAACAACTCAATAACCAAGCTTGTAGAATAGTTGAACACTAGAAAACTCAAGGGAAGGAAGATATAGGAAATATTAGCACATTCCCAAATCTACAAGAAAATAAACTTTAGTATGGAGAAATGTGGAGTAGTTACATTTCTCCCACACATCCCTATTCACAAGCCAGCGACAATCCAACACACTATCAAACATATCTTCTACTTTCTTACAATCCAAAACTTGAAACTCTAGATATAACACCTTCAAAGAACATTGATTATCACTTTCAAACTGCACAATCACATATTCAAGAATGAAGAAATGTGGAGCAAAATATAGAAAAATTCCTCATCACCTTGTACAATCTTTATGCAATTTATCTCAAAAGCACTTGGGAACCAAGTGACCCTACAACATATGCAACACCTGTTCAACACAATACACATATTCCCAACATATCCATACTAGAGGTTGACATCAATGACAACACTGATGACAACATAGTGCAACAATCTTCCCCCTTTGTCATTGATGGAAACATCTACTGAAAAAACATCAACAACAAAAGCAACTTTGTATCTCCAATACTCAAGCAACTCTCCCCCTTATTTGATAATTTCTTTCCCTCTTTTCTGACTTCTCTCTCTCTCCATATTTTATTCTCTTATAAATTCTCCTATGTTTTTTAGACTTCTCTCTCCCCCTTTGACATCAATGGCAAAGGGCAACACCTACACACACACTTTAGGAACAAAATGTGCTCCCCTTGACTACACTAGACAAAGAAACCACTACCTACTCTGCCTAAGAGGTAGCCTTCACCAGTCTAGAACAAAAAATATATCTTGAATTTCTCCCCAATCTTGTGCATCTAGTTGAAAGAAGAAGGGGAAATAACCCCTAGCTTATGTCAGAGATACTCAAATTTATCTTTTGGAAGAGCCTTTGTAAAATATTTGTTATTTGATCCTTTGTAGGTACATACTCCAACTTCATTTCCTTCTCAGCAAATTTCTCTCTTATAAAGTGATACTAGATAGATATATGTTTTTTTTTCTTGAATTCATTACAATATTTTTTGAAATGTTAATAGCACTTGTATTATCACACAAGATACAAATAGGTTCATCATATGATATTTTGATATCCTTCAATGTTTTCTTCATACATAGCACCTATGTACAACAATATGTTGCGACAATATATTATGCCATTACAGTAGATAATGGCATTGAATCCTACTTCTTACTTATCCAAGAAACCAGCCTATTTCCAAGGAATAAAGCACCTCCACTTGTTCTTCTTCTATCATCTGCACATCCCACCAAATTTGCATCTGTATAAGCACTCAAAGATAATTTAGTATCCTTAGAATACCAAAGACCTGTAACATGCCCATTGTTCTACACAATAACTTTCCTATGTTTTAACCTCAAGTAAATAGTTTAAGCATCTAACCATTATGAGCAATAAAATATTTCTTTTCAAATATAAATATAGCATGCACATTTGAAATAAATATATTTCCAAACTTTCCCATTGCATTAAATCAAAGTATTACAACTTCCCAATGTATTGATTTCATAATAATAACATGATAACATGATATCATTTCCCTTTTACAATCTTTCCATAGATATGGATATAAATAGACATACATGGCTCCATTCAGCTTACTGGAAATAGATGTATGAATGGTCCAAGTATCCTCCTTCAGATCTTGGTCACCTACTGGTGAGGAGAAGAATCACTCAAGCACTTTTCTGGGAACCTTGGACTAACTACAATCCCCACACATCTACCAAACTAGTAAGATGGCCCTACCCTTCGATGAAAAGATTGGTTTGCTAACCTCATAATAAAAATTGACCTTTCTTGTGCTTGGTTTTGTGCCCTACATATCTAGATCTATCACACAATGGCTACTACCTAAACATATGGTATTCCCTACCTAGTATGTAAACCTAGATCATAGTGAACTGACAATGTAAATAGTGACAACTAACACTAATTTGACCAAAGTATTCATCAACCTGAATTTAGAGTGGAAACCATATACTTCACCCACCTTCCTATCTCGATTCGTATTGACCATTCATAACCTATGCATAGGCTATCCCCTTACACCATGGAGTAACCTTAACCCCAGGAATAACCTATAACCTCTATGCTAACTAAGACACTTCTACTAAGTATATCAAAGTAAAACTAATACTCAACTTAAGCTAAGCATCAACTACATAAGGTCTATCCATAATATAGTATTTAAACCCTTTATAAACACCCATTCCTTAATATGGAATAAATACATACACTCATACAAATAAGATCCCTAGACTATCAAGAATCTTTCATTTTCACACAAATAAGAGTAATACCATACCCTAATAAGAATTTATACAAATTCCCCTAACAAAGAAAACAATGTCATACAATCTTTTCGAATACAAATAAAGTATAAAAGGGTAGAATTAAGCATGCCTTTTTATGCAATGCTCCAATGACCAAACTAGTTTCCTAGCTCACCCTTCCCAAATCAGCAAGTAAATCCCAAATATCCCTCTTCCACTTCACCAAAATCTTACTCTCAAAACCTCTCACAAATTCTCAAAAACTTTTCACAACTCTCCACACAGAAAATAACAACAAGAATGCATATATGTGTCCCAAATGAGATAGAAAGCACCTCTATTTATATAGCAAAGTGAGAAACTGTGAGCTAGAAACAAGCTATCAAAGATGGCACTTCTTAATCCAAAAGGTTTGACTCAGCAAGAAAAAGAAAAGGTGATAGCTAAAATCGTTACATAGTAAACACATGCAAAGCTAGATTTTATCATGGTGAATGAGACGCTTATTCAAATGGACTGTAAGAATAATAATTAGAAATGCAAGGTTATTATCTTCTATAGGTCAACTCTATTTGGCCAACTTCCCATTTGACCATTTCTCATATTTTAATTTGCTTTATATGCAAGAATTCATATTGTAGTTTAGACTTCTATCAAGCTCACACTACTCACAAGTTGGTGCCACATTATGCATTTCGTGCCCTATTACTTTGGTCATTGTTTTCTTATGACCAGTTCAAAGTTTCCTATGCATTAGTATTCATTTTTCCTTTCCATTTTTTACTTAGTCTTTGGTAGATTATCTCACACATTGGTTTTGCATTGGATACCAAGTGTTGTCAAAGTTTCATATCACTTAGCATTTAAATAATTGTCACAATGTTTAATGTTTATGTGTTGCCTATATTGGGGCATAATTCCCTTTATGATCAGCACCATATGCTACGTGTATATGCTACACTTTACACACATATAGTATATGTTGTTCAATATAAGTTATGCGCTTTATAATATTTATATGTTATTTGATATAATTAAAATATATATTTAATGTATTATATATACATAATGTAATATGTAAATATATATATGTGTATATATATATATATATCAACTTACAAGTTCATATAATGCATTATTCAATATATGAATACACATACACATATTCTCATATTTCACATATTGATACATGCGTTTATATACATATATATTAATATACTAGTATGGATGTTTCCTTTTCGTCAATACATACACATAGGTTAATTAATATATATACATATACTATATTATATATGTATATATATCATGCCTTGATATTTAAATACATATATATTTGCAGTCATATCAATCAACATATATACATGAAGTGTATATATATGTCACCTTATTTGATCAATATTCCCATGCATATGGGCAATCCACCCATGAGCATGTGTAGCTACGTCTATCTATGTATACTCATGCATGTATTTACTCGTGTGTATGATTTTATCATTGACACATACATATTACATATATATACATTTTATGTATATATCCCATCAATTAAATAGAAACACATAAAGAAGAAATCATTCATCACAAAGAGACTCAACACTTTTAACCCCCAAAATAGGAACATTCACAAATAAAACTACAAGAAGGACTAAAGGTAACTTAATATTTCTCGAGCTATTATCTTGACTTGACCAAACTAGAAGTGTGTGAGTGAAAGCTCAGTTTAGATCTTATTAAAAGGTTACTAGACCAAGTTCTTCTCCCGAGTGATACTTCTGCTCTCTTCCAGAGGCTTGATTCTATTTGTGCATCCAACTTAGTACATTGCAATAGTATTCAGCTGAAAACAATACATCCATTTGCATTATATATTTCATAATTAGAATCATTTCATAACATCAAGTTAAATCAACATTTATTATTCATATTTACAAAACACATAAAGCATAAATAAACTCATTTAAAGCATTTTCACCCAACTAGTTAAAATTAAATAAGTAGTAACACAATGAGGTGTAACATATCCCCCCTTGTGAATCATCGTCCCCGATGATTTTAAGTAGCAAAGATAGACATAAAATATAAACATAAACATATCATAAATTTTTTTCAAAAATTCTCAAAAGCATGAAAGACATTAGGAAACTTCTGCTTAATATCAACATAGTCTTCCCAAGTGGTAGAATCTTCTACATACTGGTCCCACTGGACTTTGCATTGCAAAACCTCTATGTTACATAAGTGAAGCATACGTGTTCTAAACACCTTGAGAGGCTCGATTGCTACCACTCCTAGGTTCTATACATATAAATAATTTTAATAAAAATCATAGTTATCCCCTGGTAAATACTTTTTAAGGTATGATACATGAAACACATTGTGCATCCTAGCAAGAGCTGGTGGGAACACAATTTGATAAGCGACGAGGTTTACTTCCTCTAGAACCTCGAAAGGACCTACGTAGCATGGAGCTAGTTTTGATAACTTTCCAAACTTGATGGAACCCTTATGAAGTTTATCCCTCAACAACACCTTTTCCCCTACTACAAAATTTTTGGGTACCTGCTTAGAATCTACATAGATTTTTTCCTATCATTTGCTTCTTCTAGCCTCTACTTAATAATTCCTAATTGCTCCTCCATTTCTAATAACATTTCTAGCCTAAGACTTATCATATCCTCTAGCTCATCCCATCTTATAGGAGTTTGACATTTTCTACCATACAATGCTTCGAATGGAGCCATCTTGATTGCAAAATGTTAAGAATTGTTGTATGCAAACTCAACCAATGGGGGGTAATCTTCCCAAGTTTGTATTGTTGATCCACGCAATACATTCTTAGTAGATCTTTTAACACTTGTTTAACCATTTTAGTTTTTTTGTTTTTCTTGAGATGATATGTTGAACTTATGTTCAACTGAGTTCCAAGTGAGGATAACAAGGTTTGCCAAAACCTAGATGTCATACGAGCATCCCTATCATAAATGATCTTCTCAAGAATCCCATGCAATCTAAACACCTCTTGTATAAATTTTTGAGCTATGATAGGAGCTCCATCAGTTAAATTTCTCAGAATAAAATGCACCACCTTATTTAGCTTATCCACCACCACTAGAATGGAATTGTGCATATTCCTTGACATAGGTAGACCTTTCACAAAGTCCATGCTAATGACTTGCCACTTACTTTTGGGAATATCATGTGGATACAAAAGACCTACAGGGTGATAATGTTTTTCCTTTATCCTTTGAAACTCTAAGCATCTTGTAACAAATCTTACAGTATCCCCCTTCATTCCCTCCCAAAAATATAACAACTTCACATCTGCCAACATCTTTTTCACACCAGGATGTCTAGAGTATGGTGCATTGTGAACTTTCCACACCAAATTTCTTAATTCCTTTGAATTAGGTACATATACTCTCCCTTCAAACCTTAGTAATCCATTAGGTTCAAATTGTAAACCTTCATACCTTGCATCTTGTGGATTATCCATGAGCGCTTGCTTCACTTGCTCGTAAAATTTGTCACCCATGGGTTCCTATAACACCTATACCTTAAAGTTGGTTTTAATTTTTACCATTGAGGTGATATGCCTTCTTTGACTTAGGGCATCTACAAATCGATTCTATTTTCCCTTAATGTAGTTTATTTTGAATTCATAGTCTGATATCAACTCCAACCACCTCCTTCATCATGCATTCAAATTGGATTGGGTAAATAAATACTTTAGACCATGATGATCAATCTTCAGTTCAAAAGGCTTTCCCATTAGATAGTGTCTCCACATCTGCAATGCATGGGCAACAACTGCTAACTCCAAATCATGTCATGCATAATTTTGTTCAAAGGGCTTCAACTTTCTAGACTCATAAGCTATGACTTTCCCTTCTTGCATCAAAACTCCTCCTAACCCTTCTCTCGATGCATCTATGATGACACTAAAGTTTCCCTCTAGATCAAGTACCTTCAATATTGGTACGTAGTTATCTTCTCCTTGAGTAGGTCAAATGTTGCTTGAAATTTTTTCAACCACTCAAAATTCTTACCTTTCCTCTGCAATGAAGTAATAGGAAAAGCTATCCTAGAAAATTTTGAAAAAAACTTCCTATAGTAACCAACCAAACCAATAAAACTCCTAACCTTTGGTACACTCTTGGGTATTGGTCACTCAAGCATCGCCTTTATCTTACCTAGATCAACTACAAGCCCTTTAGCTGAAATTACATGACCCTAGTACTGTACTTCCTTCTTAAAGAATGTACACTTAGAGAGTTTTCCATATAACTTGTGCTCTCTTAACCATTGGAGAACTATCTCTAAAATTTTTCAATGCTCTTACTCATTCTTGGAATAGATTAAGATATCATCTAAGAAAACCAACACAAACCTATCCAAGCAATCTCTAAATACATTGTTCAATGGGTTCATGAATGTTGCAAGTGCATTAGTAAGTCCAAATAGTAGGACTATAAACTCGTAATGTATCTAGTTCTGAAAGTAGTTTTGAAATTTTATTCATCTTTGATCCTTAGTTGATGATAAACAGATCATAGATCAATCTTTGAAAAAACTACCACTCCTTGTATCTAATTGAAAAGATCATCAATACGTGGAAATGGATACTTATTCTTTATCGTAGATTTTTTAAGCATTTGATAATCTATACATAAGAATAGGGTATCATCCTTCTTCACAAAGATCATTGACACTCCCCAAGGTGAAACACTGGGTCTTGTTAATCCATTGGAAAATAACTCCTCCAATTGTGCCTTAATCTCCAGATGGGATACTTCTCCATATCCATTTATCCATATTCCACCACTTCTCTTTCTTAAACTTCTTGTGATTCTTGAGGATCACTATATATAACATCATGTTGAAGAATGACTTCCTTGAAATCTTTAAGTTTATCCAATTTAACTATAAAGAATTGGAAACCTTTCTTTTTCTCCCTATACATTTGCATAGCTGAAATCTATCATAGTTTCACTTCTCTAGGAGTTCCTTGCAAAGAAACTTGGTTACCTAGATCATCTAAGCATTCTACAGTTTTAGCATGGAAATCCACTTTAGCTCTATGCTTCCATATCCTATTCATACCTAATATGGCATCATAAGAACCTAAGGGTGCTACGTACAAGTTTAATTTTGTTGAGAAACTTGGAAGTTCAACCCTTGCCTCAAATAAAAATTTATTCACTATTGCTCTTGCTTGGTTTCCATATTCTACAACACAAGATTTTTCCATAAAACCATCCTTCCTAGAAATTTTATTAGCTACTCTAGGTGAAACAAAAAATTTAGTGGCTCTAGTATCAATAAGTATGAAAATAGGTATACCAAACAAAGTACTTGGAGTTTCCACTATGGTGATTTCATATTCTGCTTGTCGATTGTCCACTACTACATGGATCCTTTTCCAAAATGCAGGCTATTGAGGAGGAAGTGAATTACCATGAGGTTGTGAGCTTTGTGGCTTATTGGGACGTTGATTATCAAAATAATCCTCCACATGTGAAGCATCCTCTTGTTGATCCCCTCCTTTTCATTGGCCTTTTAGAATTACCACCATTCCCTCTAGCTTTGTTATAGTTATCGTTGTTGTAGTTGTTTCCTCGACAATACTTCCTTAGCTCATTCCAATTATTGTGAGGTCCCTTGTCCTGTTGCTTTTGAAATTCCTACCCCTCATTAAACTTCTTGGGAACTTGATTAAATTGAGGCCCTCTAAACTTCTTTTGATTCTTATTCTCCTAATAGATCAAGATGGTTGTGATCTTTTTCTCTTGCTTGATTTCCTTCTCATAAACTATGTCCATAGTGGTTGGACCGTGTACATCCACCTCTCCACCTATTTGGCCATTTAATCCCATAATGAACTTCCTAATTTGAAATCACTCATCTTCTTGGTGCATTAGTACATACTTCAAGAGATGAGTGAACTTCTCCCAGTATTCATTCACTGAAGAATCTCCTTCCTTAAGATTTTGGAAATTAATGAGCTTTTGATTGAAGAAGAGTTGGTGGTAGCCACCTCTTATGAAAAATCTCAACAAACTTATTCCAAGTCAACTTTAAGGAATTGATTCCAAGTTCCATCTTCTTGTTCATCTACCAGTTAAAGGCTTCTCCTGCTAAATAAATCTCCCCACACAGCTTTACTAACCGTTGAATAGTTCCTTATTTCAAAGTACTCCATTTGAATTAACCAAGCCTTAGCTTCTTCTCTGTTGATGCTTCCTTTAAATTTAGGAGGGGAAATCTTTCTTATATCTCTAGATAATTCATTTTCCAAATGCTTTCTCTTAGCTCCCTCATAATATGATTGTGTCCTATGACTTTCTTGATCACTAGATTTAGTATTGTTTCGAGAATCCTCCTTTTCTTCCTCATTGTTGGGAACTTCTTCATCTTCTTCATTGTGTGGGACTTCTTCTTCGTCTCTTTCTTTTCCCCTCACTTTTTGTTTAAGGTTTCCTATCCTTGCTCTTGCTTCATCCATGATTGCTAGAAGATGGTCCAACTTAGCTTCGGCATTATCTGGACCTTTTCCAACTTCTTGACTCCCTCCAGGATTATTTATTTTCCTAACCATTGTCTCAAGTAAAAATTATACCTGTAGGTTTATCTTTAATTTTATCCTATCATGGATTACTTTATGCATTGAAAACATTTCAAAAGAGCATAATATTCATACATAAGAACTTTCATTGAGGGTCTCATACAAAATTTTTTATCAAAACATAACTTTTCATTTATTCATATGATTTCAATATCCTTTCTTTTACATAGAATGACTATTTAAATAGTCAAGAGGAGAGTATCCATTGGATACACTCTCAGATACATAACTATGTGGGATGTAACCCTTTGATTATTTCTCATTTCTATCCCAAAAAGAGTAGTAACCTTCAATTTTATCTTCTAATACATAGCTTCAGGGAACGTATCCCTCCATCGATCCACCACCGGAGGCTATAACAATAACTTCATCCATAGGTATAACTCGAGGGTCCCTAAATATCAATGCTGGACCGACACTACATTCCAAGGGAATATCCCTAGAAAGTGGTAATGAATTTTACTTGGCCGGAGAAAAAAATGGTAAGTAGTTGAACTTGGAATCATCTCTCATCCTTCTCTTTTCTCGACTAATTCGCCAAAGGGTGTGAATAATAGTCTCAATATCTCTTAGCCAAATGAAATTTTCATGGTTGCTTCCCTCAATGCTAAGAAAGTGGTATAACTCGAGGGTCCCTAAATATCAATGCTGGACCGACACTACATTCCAAGGGAATATCCCTAGAAAGTGGTAATGAATTTTACTTGGCCGGAGAAAAAAATGGTAAGTAGTTGAACTTGGAATCATCTCTCATCCTTCTCTTTTCTCGACTAATTCGCCAAAGGGTGTGAATAATAGTCTCAATATCTCTTAGCCAAATGAAATTTTCATGGTTGCTTCCCTCAATGCTAAGAAAAATGGCTTCTCTTTCCTTCTTTCTTGTAGGTAGCTCTCATTTCCAATCACTGACTTTCTTGTAGTTAACCTGAGATGCACCATCCTAGCATAATAATTTCCAAACATTAGACTCATAATATTGGAAGGAAAAACATTGTGAACACATAGGTTCTAGAGCTAAACATGGTAGCTTTGATACCATGTGTAACATGCCCATTTTTCTACATAGTAACTTTCCTATGTTTTAACCTCAAGTAAATAGTTTAAGCATCTAGCCATTATGAGCAATAAAAAATTTATTTTCAAATATAAAGATAGCATGCACATTTCAAATAAATATCTTTCTAAACATTCCCATTGCATTAAATCAAAGTATTACAACTTCCCAATGTATTGATTTCATAATAATAACATGATAACATGATAACAATTCCCTTTTACAATCTTTCCATAGATATGGATACAAATACACATACATGGCTCCATTGAGCTTACTAGAAATAGATGTACGAATGATCCAGGTATCCTGCATCAAATCTTGGTCACCTACTAATGAGGAGAAGCATCACTTAAGTGCTTTTCCACCAACCTTGGACTAACTTCGGTCCCCCACACATCATCCAAACTGGTAAGATGGCCCTACCCTTCGATGAAGAGATTGGTTTGGTAACCTCATAATAAAAATTGACCTTTCTTGAGCTTGATGTTGTGTCCTACATATCTAGATTTGTCACATAATGGCTACTATCTACACATATGACATTCCCTACCTAGTATGTAAACCTAAATCATAGTGAACCGACAGTCTAAACAATGGCAACTTACACTACTTTGGACAAAGTATTTATCACCCTAAATTTAGAGTGGATGTCATATATTTCACCTACCTTCCTAGCTCAATTTGTATTGACCATTCGTAACCTATGCATAGGCTATCCCCTTATGCCATGGAGTAACCTTAACCCCAAGAATAACCTATAACCTCTATGTTAACTAAGACACTTCTATTAAGTATATCAAAGTAACTCTAAGACTTAACTTAAGATAATCATCAGCTATATAAGCTCTATCCAAATATAGTATTTAAACCCTCTATAAACACCCATTCCTTAATATGGAATAAATGCATACACTCAAACAAATAAGATCCCTAGACTATCAAGAGTCTTTCATTTTCACATAAATAAGAGTAATACCATTCCCTAATAAGCATTTATACAAATTCCCAAAATAAATCAAACAATGTCACACAATCTTTTTGAATACAAGTAAAGTATAAAAGGGTGGAATTTATCATGCTTGTTTATGTAATGCTCCAATTGACCAAACTAGTTTCCTAGCTCAGCCTTCCCAAATCAACAGTAAATCCCAACTATCCCTCTTCCACTTGACCAAAATATTACTCTCAAAAGCTCTCCCAATTTCTCAAAAACCTCTCACAACTCTCTACTCGAAAAATAACAAATAAAAAAATAACAAGGATGCATATATGTGTCCCAAATGAGGTAGAAAGCACCTCTATTTATACACCAAAGTGAGCAACTTTAGGCTAGAAACAAGCTATAAAAAATGACACTTCTCAATCCAAAAGGTTCGACTCAACAAGAAAAAGAAAATATTGTAGCTAAAATCGTTGCAAAGTAAACACATGCACAACTAGATTTTATCATGTTGAATGAGTCGCTTATTCAAATGGACAATAAGAATAAAAATTAGAAATGTGAGGTTATTGTCTTCTATAGGTCGACTCTATTTGGTTAGCTTCTCATTTGACCATTTCTCATATTCTGATTTCTTCATATGCAGGAATACATATTATAGTTTAGACTTCTATCAAGCTCACACTACTCACAAGTTAGCACCACATTATGCATTTTGCACCCTATTACTTTGATCGTCGTTTGCTTATGACCAGGTCAAATTTTCTTGTGCATGAGTATTCATTTTTCCTTTGCAGTTTTGACTTAGTCTTTGGAAAATTATCTCACACATTGGTTATGCATTGGATACCAAGCTCTATCAAAGTTTCATATCACTTAGCATTTAAATACTTGCCATAATGTTTAATTTTTATACACTTCCCATATTGGTGTGAAATTCCCTTTATGATTAGTGCCATATACTATATGTATATGTTGTGCATTATACATATAGTAAATGATGCACTTTACACACATATAGTATATGTTGTTCAATATAAGTTATGCACTTTATAATATTTTTGTGTTGTTTGATATAATTAACATATATATATGTAGACACTTAAAAATGTCCTGAATGATACTACACATTTGAATCTGATATACTAACATCGTTTCATCCTAAAATCCATCCTCTTTTTGCTTATTTGATTAAATTAACCGAGTTAATTAATCAAAGGCTTCATTTTCACTTATTTATCTAATTAATCTAATTAGGTTCATTCATGTTTTTTCATATTCACCTTTCATCTGGTCTAATTGAATAATGCAAATTATTTAATTATCCATCTTATGTCTTCTTATTTAATTAAATAAATCCTAGTTATAGTAGTTATTTAATTAAATATCCTAATCTCACCCCTTTCATTAAATAAATTAATTATTTAATGCTAAATCCTAAATTCCTCCAAAAAGGAATATTCTCATGGAATATTCCTTCCCTTTGCACATTAGAATTTGGTTTTAAATAACTAAATGCTAATTATCCTCACACACCCACTTGCATGAGAATATTCTTTAAGAATATTCTCCCCTTTCGATCATTCAAAAAAGGGAATATTCTTCCCTATAACAAACTTTCAACAAACTTCTTGTGCAAGTTTTGAAAGTGTGCTTGTTTGCATGATTGTGATCCCTTGATTAAATATCAACCTGCATTATCAACCCTTGATGGGAATCCATGATCCATGCCTCTATCTTCCTCCCATCTTGACCATTGATTGATCCTTTCAATCTTGACCATTGGTTTCTCTTTGTCTATTCTATAAATAGACCATGCATCTATTGAATAGGGATCCACCTTTACATAGCAAACTTATGTTGTTGAAAATTACACTTATTTCCATCCATGTTTTATGTTTAAAAGAATTTTAGGTTAATTTCCATGCATGGTTAGCTCAGTGTCCATTAATGGCTTCCATGGTAGCTTAGTTGCATCCATTTAGCATATTTTGGAATGAGGAGCTGCATCTTTAAATCTTGCATACATTTAGAATAGATTTACATACATTTACAACATACATCTTAGCATATATCATGTCAAATTAGCTTTCATCATGTTTTCACGCATCTTTTTCATCAGTTTCCATCAATTTTAATCAATAAAATTGATTAGAAAGGCTCATATTATCCAAGGGATTGGGAAAAGGTCACCATTCCACATCAATGCGACACCACTCCCCCAATAGGATAAGTTTCAATGGCTTAGAATAGATGTTTATCAAGCTTTCATGTTTTAGAATGTTAGTTTTAATGGCTTCTTTGTTTTGTTTACATTGAATATCTTATTGGGGTTGATGCTTAGTGGATTAAGTATTCCTTGAATCCTTATGGATCAGGTGTACTTAACCTATACTATGTCATTGGTCACATTTTGGTGCTAGAAGGAGGGCAGGACTAATTGAATTTGACGAAATTCTCTTTAGATTCCCATTTTCTTGTGTTTGTAGGTTCAACGACGCACTTTCAGCAAATTCAGTGATGCATCCTAGTGACACACTTGGGTTTTATTTTAGCGACGCTAATTAATCTAGTGACACCTTATTAAATTTCGTCACTACATATTAAATTAGTGACGTCTTATTAATTTTTAATCGCAGCATGAATTTTATTTTAGTTTTGCATTTGATTTGGTGATGCTATTGATGTCACTATTTACTACAAAGCAACACATCTAGAATTTTAATATAGCGATGCACTTGCGATATAGTGACGCATATGATGGAAATTCAGTGATGCAATTGATTTCAACATCGCTAATTATTGGTAAAGTAAACATAAACTAAACTTTGACATGTGTTTTAAATTTTTGATTTCATCTGATTTCTAACATCTCATTGACTTCTAGTTTTTGTTCTTGAGGCTAAATGGTTTTGCAAAATTGGGAAATAAAAATTGAAGTGAAGGAGCATATCATTGATTGATTATATATTGTAACAAGTTTTTTTACACTTATGGGGAAATTATAACCCATTTTATGATGCTTTATTTCACATTTTAGGACCAACTAAATCTCCTTTTAGGTTTAAAATAAATGTTCAAAATTGGTTAAAATTGAACCCTCATATCCTCATTTTGCAATGTTGGTTTAAAATTGAACAAAACAATCTCAACACTTCAATTTGGTGCTTAAAACTAACTTAATATGCTTGTCAATGTTAAAATGAACACCTATTTGATTTGCTTATGTGTTCTTTTTGTGTGTATCCTCTCCCCTTGCACTTCATGCAATCTTGGGTGAAGAGAAACACACAAGTATACTTTTCTTCTTGGAAGCACCTATCATCTCCCCTTGCACCTTTTGGAAATCTTGGGTGATGAAAATAATTTTAAGCTTCACAAACTATGTTACCTTTAGAGGGCCTATCTCCCAACTTATGAGAGGGAATGAGCCAAGTGGTGCTTTCATTTTCGTCTGCTATATAAATAATTTGGTGTGACTAAAGTCATTAACCAAGCTGGTGTTGATGTCCTATATTGATGAATGTCTCCCTTAGTATCTATGTGATATGTCAAAACCCTTAGATATTTCTAAGGGATGGGAGGCCTCTTAATTGATTGAATCACTGCATGTATAGTACTATTTTATCCCAAATATGGTCATTAAAAACCTTGTTGTAGTGGCTAACCAAGTCCATTTTTGAAACATATTTTAAGGTAGTGCACTGGAATAGCACCATTCCAAGAACTTATCATGTTCGGTTTTTGGTTGAGGCAATAAACCAAATAGGGAAGGGACTCTTTTGCTTGGCGTATCAAGATGGTACATTTCCTTGACATAGCCTATTTTTCCATTCCATCTTCACAAATTAATCATCTCTTATGGAGATGATTGGTAATCCTACTAAGAAATATGTACCCGCTTGAACTAGTATTGTACATGCTTGTGAGTCAATTAAATACTTTGCTTGGTTCCAAAACATTGTAAACAAACATCAACAAGTTTTCTCAAAATTTCAAACCCTTTGGTCTAAGCATGGATACCCTTTGAGAATTCTTGATATTGATGTTTTTCCTAAGGATTTTTATCCTTAGAGACTTCTAAATATTTTGTCTTATATCACAATCCATACTTCCCAAAGTGAGCATAGGAAACTATGGCTTTAAATTCATGATTTTTCATAATGAACCTTGTGAAATGAATGATGTTTTTGACAAAATTTAGTTTGAAACTTAAGTTCAAGACAGCTATTTGTGGTAAAAATAAATTCATTAACCAAGATATACTCACAATTGAACCCCACACATGTTCTTGTCTTTATAATGAGCATTTGGCATCTAATCGCTTCAATTGAATAACCAAACCTTATTCCAACTATCATACAACCAAAATTTGAACTAATTGAAGGAGAGAAAAAATAATAATCAGTAGTTGGAGGAGTTTTACATTTGGGACAAAAGAAACAACATGATAGTGGAGGAAATGCAGCAAACGTCCTTGAAAAAAAAGAGCAAAAAGCCAATATTTTGGTTGAAAGGCCTATATTACCACCTCCTGCATGGCAATAGATATCCTCTTTCCACGATCTTGTGCTTATCTTTCTGATCTCCCACAAAATCAAAGTCCCTAAGCAAAGTTTAACATTTCATCATTTCAAACTTAGGTATCATAGTTCAAAATTTATCAGAAGATGTATCTTAAAGAATCGTTGCAACTGAGATAGAGTAATAAGGATATTTTATCTATGCTCTTTAATAAATGAACTAGACCTACATATTTCATAGGAGATTCTCATTTAAATCATTGAGTCCTTCGGGTTTGATCACTTTATAGGTATAGCATGTTTCTCACTACCTTGGTCTTGCAAAACAAAGGTTCATTTCAGGTTAACATTTTGGGTCAAACATTTCATCCACCCTTTACCATATTTCACACTTCACTTCACCAAAATTTATAAACCTTTGGACACACTGACACTCTTTTGACTTAGACATCATCAAACCAATCCTCTAACTTAGCTACGTTGTGTGTGAAATGGATCCTTTTCCATGCACTTAGTTGAGTTGGTTATCACATTTTGTGGAAAAATTTATCTTGAAAGTCACGATTCTACCTTCAAGATTTACAAAGTTCATTAACACATTTTCATCAAAACATAAAATCTCTTTACATCAAACATGTTGTCCCAAAATGTTTTCAACGATCACTACCCATATCATTCATCTTTTTCATCTCCCATTCTCACCATTGCTCCAAAATGACTTAGAGCGTCCCTTTTACCAAAATTTGAGTCAACTAGAGAGTTTAAACATTTCAAATCTCAACATAACTGTAACGACAAGATCACAACACAAGAGGATCATGGAACAAGCCAAAGTCACATTCACCAAAAGTGATACCCATCCCCAAGAATTTTATCCAAGAATTCATTCTACCCTCTCACAACAACCCCATACTTCATCAAGACCATACAAGGTAGAAGACGTCACAAACAACCCGTTTTCACTTACTAAAGAAGAAATCCTTGAGTACAAACAAGAATGTAAAGCCCTATAAAAAGTAGCTCCAATTCCCCCATCTTTTGTCACACAAAATTCAACACAAGGGTTGACTTCATCCACCATTCAATCAACTCCATTGCTAGGGCTAAGTCAAACAAAAACTCCTCATCTTGCAACTAATCTTACTAAGGACTTTGACCACACTCCTCCTTTGAAAAGTAACATACTTATGGGTACTTTTAACACCAATCCTCCCCAAACCACCACTTGGACACCAACATTTGGAACTCCTCCCATTCCTGAGAATGCCCTACATCCAAAAAAACCACTTACCATACATCACTCTACAACCACTTCAACATATCAAGCACAACCATCTTCATCCATCCCCACAACTACCACAAGTGTGCCCAACGTCGTGCAAGGTAGTGTAGACCAAGTATCTCCCATAGACCCACCAAGGAAAATTAATACCCTAACTCAAAATTAGCCCTTAACATAACAAGGGAAATCTTCATCTAATCCCCCAATGAGTTCATCAAATCCTTCGATTGCGCAAAATGCATCCATCCCATCCATCACCGACCCAAATCAAAACAACCCCTTGGTCAAAAATCCCATCAACCAAGGTAATACCTTGATCTCGAACAAGCCTCGTGTTTAGGATAAAAACAAGAACGTAACAAATTATGGCATGGTGGGTGCTAAAGTTGTTCTAAGTGCTCCTAGACCAAACACCAATCAAATGACCAATGCTCAACCAACCATACAAAAAACCACACCATCACCTAAGAATAATCAGATCAATAACACCAAGACTCAACAAAGACGAACCTCGAATAGGAATAACTATCCAAAATGCAAATACACACAGTTGGCAGAACCTATTGAAATAATCATGCAAAAATTGGTAGATTCAAACTTGATTATGCTTCCCAATTTCCAAAACTACTAAGAACCACAAGACGAACCACCTTGGTACAATGAAAAGGATCTATGTGACTTTCGCAAAATCAAAGGACACAAAACAACAAACTACATGCGATTGAAAAATGTCATCCAAGATCTTATAGACAATGGAGAAATATTTGTTGAGGTACCTATGGCTAAAAAATATCTTAAAATATACAAAAACCCATTACTGAATAATGACAAAGGAAACAAAAATGGAAAAGGTAAGGATTACACAAATGTGTAGCATGTCTACTCCAATGTGCTCCCCTCTTGTGATAATGTTGTAACAGTCGTCACCATCAAAGCCTGGCCTAGTGTAGAGTGTGGAGTCACCACACAACATGGAAAAATTACCATTCAAGGAGCTTCATCCCAACCTAGGGAACAACCTACATTTCCAACATCAAACCCTAGCAAATACAGTCTCCTAGATCAGCTCAAGAAGACCACTGCGCAGATTTTTATTCTAGAACTATTGAGGCTATCCCTCACACATAGGGAAATATTAGAGGAAGCTTTATCCATGTCATCCATTCCTAAGGATATGGATACAAAGAAGTTTCAAGCTATGGTAGGAAATATCACTATCCCTTATCTTCTCACCTTCTCAAAATAATACCTACCATTACAACCATCTCATAACTGTTCTTTACACCTTGAGGTCATTATTCATAAGAACAAGGTTAAACGATTCTTAGTAGATGGAGGTGTTCATTTGAATATTTTCACCCTTCAGTTGGTCAAGAACTTGGGATATTCATAGGATGCTATTGAGAAAGCAAAGAGTACCACCATCAAAGCATATGATGATCAAGAGAAAGTATCACAAGGCATCATCATGCTACCCATCCAAGTGGGACCTTTTATTGCAGAGACTACATGCCAAGTGTTAGACCTTGATCTCCCCTACAACATCTTGCTTGGTTGACTATGGATTCATGCCCTAAAATTTGTAGCTTCAACCTATCATCAATGTGTAAAGTTTCCTTTTAAGGACAAAGAAATTACCATCCATGGCAATCTCAAGCCTTTTTACTACTGCAAGAATATTGAGGCCAAGTTCTATAAGATCCCCCAAATACCAAAGAATGACGAAGGGCCTACACCTTATATCTCATTTGTTGACCCATCTACCCTTGCATCTACCTCAGAAGCAGCAACCCCCATTGTATAGAATATTCCTGACATCAAAGCAATGATCCACGATGATGGTTGTGGAGATTATAAGCTAACAAAGGAAATTTTTGGGCTAGGTGAGTTTCCCCTTTCTCCTAAATCTCATGGGAAACTGAGGCCTATCAAAAAAAGTGAAAGAAAAATTAAAGCTTGCATCTACCACCTTCACCGAGTGGGGGGCTTGAATAAAGAGGATGTAAATGAGGAATACATCTCTAAACTGTTATATCAAGATGATCGACCTATACCCATTCTACCTATGGAAGAAGATAACAAAGGTTTACAACTAATGAAGGGGATGGGGTACAACAAGAATGAGAAATTTGGAAAAAATGACAACGGCTTGCTAGAACCCATTGTTCTTGAGAAATGTCCAAAGAATCTCATCCTAAGTTGTACTACTAGCAAGGTTACCCTTATTGGCAAAGGTACTTCTGATAAAAGGGTTGAGGCTTCCTCTTGGTTACTGACATTGTGTGATACAACAATAGATGACTTCCCCCTTGACGTTGTTAACCTATTTGAGAATAACTCTCTCTTCATGATATCCACAACATCTTTCACTTGGAACAATCAAACCATTGAAATAAGCCTAGTATATCCTCAACTCATTGACTAGGACCAATAAGGACCAAAATTCTAGATTTATTCAAAAATGATGAAGCAATCTCAGAATTCACGGGACTTCATGACAACTTACCATGGAAAGATCAAAATTTTGGTTTTTATATAGAGCTAGACACATAGGTGTACTATGGGGAAATGGTTGAATCCTTCAGTTGCAAAATTGACAATATGTAATGAACATGCAGATCTTTAAGTGAAAACCACATTGTGGCACTTTCTAATCCTAAAATAGTAAAAATAAAGGATGCATCCGAGGGTGAAAACCTCTTTGAGGTTCCCAAGGATGAGAGATTCAATCTCCTCCTTAGTGAAATGCATCCATAAAATTCAACAATGCTAGCAGAAAAGGCCACCCCAATAAATGTGGAAATAGAGGAGGCACCCAAGATAACATCCTATGTCGAATCTTTGTTGGATGAAGAATAGTAAAACCTAGCAACATTCCTAAAAGATCAAAGAACCAACTTTGCATGGTCGTACACATATATGCTAGGGCTCAATCTAGAAGTGGTTGTGTATCATTTAGTATTCTATCCTAAAGCCAAACCAATAAAGCAAAATTTGAGAAAGATGCACCCTCAAATAGTACTCTTGGTAAAACTTGAGTCACAAAATCTTCTTGATATCAGATTTATCCAATCGATAGACTATCCTAAGTGGGTTTCCAACCTGGTACTAGTTTCCAAACCCACTGGGGGCATCAAAATATGCATGGATTTCAAATACTTGAACAAGGCATGCCCAAAGGATGATTTCCCTCTTCCTAACATCAACATCATCGCTGATTTAATAGTTGGACATGAAATGCTATCACTCATGGATGGTTTTTTTAGGCTATAAGTAAATCATGATTGCTAAGAAGGACCAACACAAAATTGCATTTACTTGTCCATGGGGAACATATTTTTGGAACATGATGCCATTTGGGTTGAAGAATGTAGGAGAGACCTATCAAAGAGCAATGACCTTCATTTTTCATGACATGATCTAAAAAATAGTTGAAGACTATGTGGATGATATTTTGGCCAAATCAAAGAGGAGTGAGCAGATAGAGTTATTGGGACCCATTTTCGACAAGCTTGAAGAGTATAAGGTGTGGCTAAACCTAAAAAAGAGTGTCATTGGGGTTACATCAAGGAAGCTTCTTGGCTACATCATGTCACAAAGAGGGATAGAAATAGATCCAAAAAAATTGAAAGCCATCCTATACATGGAACCACCACAAACATTGAAGCAAATGAGAGGGTTACAAGGAAGGATGTAGTCCATTAGAAGGTTCATAGCGCAATTATCAGATAAGATCCATCCTTTCTAGCATCTTCTCCATAAAGGAATAACTTATGAGTGGGATGAGAAGTGTGACAAATCCTTCCAACATATCAATGACTATCTATTGACACCTCCAATGCTCATGCCATTGATACCAAACAAGTCATTGATCATATATATCTCAACAACATCAACAACACTAGGTGCTCTTCTAGCACAACATGATGAAAACGGAAAAGAAAGAGACATCTATTACATTAGTAGGACCTTGGTAGGCTATGAAATGAATTATTCATCCATTGAGAAAGCATACTTAGCAGTGGTCTTTGCCTCCCAAAATTTTAGACATTACATGTTGTCACATCAAATCAAGCTTATCACTAAGATCAACCCCTTGAAATATATGTTATCCAAAGCAACTCTCACTAGGAAAATGACCAAATGGATAATGATCTTAACTAAATTTGACAGAGTATGTGGAGCACAAGGAAATCAAAGGAAAAGTGATCATGGACCAACTGGAAGACACACCTATTTATGTAGAAAATCCTTTGATATATGAATTTCCTTACGAATCAGTGTTCCTTGTTAATATAGTAGATCAATGGAAAATGTACTTTGATGGATCATTTACCCAACATGGATCAGGGGTGGGTATTCTCTTTATCAACCCTCAAGGTGATTGAATTCTAAAGTCATACCGGCCATCATTTCCTTGTACTAATAATATTGTTGAGTATGAAGCTTTAATCATAGGTCTAAGGATCGCGGTCCAATGGAAAATACAAGAGTTGAAAGTCTATGGGGACTCACAACTGGTTATCAACCAATTCAATGATGACTACAAAACTAAGGATGTTAAACTCACTCATTACAAGAAGATGGTAGAAAATATCAAGGAACTTTTCATTAATATAACTTTTGAGTAGATTTCTCATATAAACAACCGAGCAGCAGATCATATGGAAACAATTGGACAATTGTTAGCCATGTTGCACAACATCCTTCAATGCGAATTCTTGGTAGAACAACTTCTTGTACCGGCTTTAGAAGTCTTGAAATCTAAATTTGTGTGTGTCATCATTGGTCTTGGTTCCTCGTGGTATCATGATATATTCACCTACCTTAGCAAAGGAACCCTCCCATCTGATATCACCTCCAATCTTAAAAATACCTTTGTTAAAAAGGCATCCCGATTCGTGATCCTAGGTGATACCTTATACTATCAAAGCATTGAGGGGACATTACTATGATGTATTAACCAAGAGGAATCCTTGACTACCTTAACAAAAGTTCACGAAGTCATTTTCGGTTCCCATTCTAATGGTATGAATTTAGCTAAGAAACTATTAAGGACAGTGTATTACTAGCTAACCATGGAAAGAGAAGCCCATCAGTTTGTGTAGAAGTGTTTCCAGTGTCAATAGCATGGAGATCTTATTCATGCTCCAACTCAGGAGTTACAACCAATGGTCACACCTTGGCTTTTCTTGTAGTGGGGCATTGACCTCATAGGAAAGATTACTCCCACCTCATCTAATGGCCATAAATTCATCCTCACAGCCATTGATTACTTTACCAAATGGGTCGAAGCCATTCCTATAACCTACATAATGGGGAAGAAAATTTATATATTTCTCCTGAATTACCTTATCTCTAGTTATGGTGTTCTGCAAGCAGTTATCTTCGACAATGGAACACCCTTCAAAAATTAGATGTGAAAGAGCTATGTCAAAGATTCAACATCCAACATCAATTCTCTACCCCTTGCTACCCCCAAGGAAATGATCAAGTTGAGGCTACAAGTAAAACCATTATGAAAATCCTAAAGAAAATAGTCAATGAAGTTGGTCGTGACTAGCATCTGTAGTTAAATCCCACCCTATGGGCCTATCAAACAAGTATTTACACACCTACATGTGCAACCATGTTCTCCTTGGTCTATGGATCAGAAGCCATCCTACCTATCAAGGTTGACCTTCCTTCACTATGAGTGTCACTAAAAAATATGATCACTGATCACTGATGAAGAGTACAAATTATCTTAGCTAAATGAGTTAGAATTCTTGGATGACCATCGTCTTGACACCCTTAATCACTTGTAAGAATACCAAAACTGACTAAAATGGAGCTGTAACAAGAAGATCAAGAGTCGGTCTTTCCAAGGAGGGGATTTTGTCCTAAAGCAAAATGAAAAAAAACTTGTAGATAAAACTAGTAAAGGAAAATTTGAACCTAACTGGTTAGGTCCATTTATCATCACAACAAGCTATGGATTAGGGGCTTATCAATTATCAATGCCTAAAGGTGAAACCTTGCAGGAATTGACTAATAATCTGTATCTTAAAGAATTTTATGCCTAGGTTTGAAGGTTGTAAATCTAAAAAATACAAAAAAATAAAAAAATGATCAAAAATTCAAAAAAATAAGAAAAAGGATTGAAAACAGTAAAGAAAAATAATCATCCTCTAGCGAAAACCACTTTGGTGGCGCTTTGGGCAAGTACCTTGGTGAAAACCTGCAAAACAAGTGCCTCACGTAAATAAAGTAACTCCATCTATCTTTGGCTCTTTATCCTATCATTTGTTGCATCACATTCATCTATTGCATCATTCATCCTATTTATTCCATCACCCCTCTGCATCTATATCATAGCTTGATATTGTGAAGTATCGTATTCCCCTTTAGTACTACTTGGCATATTCTAAAGATCAGTTTATCTTGCCTATATCTAGGTAGTCTATCACATCACACTAGGGGAAATTTGTTATGAATTAGATCAGGTTCTTGTATATCTTAATATTATCTGAAATCTCATTGAAAATCCCAAAAAAAATTGTCTAAAATTTATCAAAACTCAAAAAACACTTGCAAAATCAAAAAATCCAAAAACATTCAAAATCTTGCATAGCTAAAATCCAAAAACATTCAAAAATTGTAAAGTCAAAATCTAAAACATCCAAAACACATCAAAATCCCTAAAAATGTCAAAACATCTAAAAACCAAAAACAAAACCATATTGAATTGCGTTATCTCTGAGTTTGAACATAGGCAAGGTTGATGTTCCCCCGAACACTTTAGGTTAGGAGTCCATCATAATAAACTGGAAATCCATCAATTGTTCATTTATCATCAATAATACGCCATGTTAGTTGAACTACGTGGTCTCTACATGTATAACATAGGAAAGGCTCATCTTTGATAAGCCCCCAAGTCCCCTAAGATAGTCTCTTAGGTTAGGTTCTTGGTCATAAATCTCAGAAAACCCCCAAAACATTCAAAAAACTTAGAAAAACACAAGAAAATTTGAAATCCCAAAAAACATTTGAAAAACTTAGAAAACATAAAACATTGAAAAACATTGAAAACCCTAAACATCCACATAAAATTTCAAAAAGACCAAAAATAGCCTCAAAAAATTTCAAAATATCAAAAACATTGAAATATTCTAGAAAATCAAAAACTACCCATCCCATTTCACTTTCACCTGCAATAAACTTTCACCCATAATAAATCCATCGTCATCTTCAAACTTTGGTAAAACAAGTAGAAAAACAAGTGTTACAAGTTGAAAAGTGAAAACACTAAGTATCAAAATCTAAAGTCTAGATCAAAGATAAATGAGTCAATAAAGTTTGTATCAACGACCTATCACACACCTAGTCCTAATCAACACATTTGATAAATTGTCCTAGGATGTATCCTTCTGACAATGGACATCAACATCAAGAATCACCTTAGCTATGTTTTTATTCCCAAGAGATATAGATAACAATGATTGTTTGTCTTTGATCTTTTCTTATGATTTATCTTATTGACCCATTATGAGGACCTCTCAACGATGTCTAAATGATTTAGAGAGAGGAATGGGGCATCAATCATTATCTTTCATTTGTTATTCTTGTGGGTATTCTTGTAAAATAATCTTGGTGCATACTTGCTTAGTTGTGTGTTGGGAGGTCGTTTGGAGTAGATTGTTGACTATTGTGTATGCTTTGGTTTGATATATTCTAAGCTACTAAACTACATTTTGGCGAGGTTTCTATATATCAAGGTGTGAAAAAGAACTATCATGTTTGTTTGCAGAGTCAAAGTCCATTACACTAGATACAACTTCATCTTAGTTTTTAATACCATGATGCATCATGTATATGTGTTATATCAAACATAAGGAATGACAGAAAATCCCAATCCCAAGATATGAGAAAAACTATCCATCTCAACACCATATCTAATAAAGTCCTAGTGGATCATGGACTTGCTGAACTTTTGAATCAATCTTCAAATTAGTGGTCAAATCATTTTATTCTTCTATCTTCTTTCCTCACTAACCTGGTATCATGATAGTCAACAAAAACATCATCATGCATCCATCTTGCATCGACAAAATCATCAACATACATACATCATCATGACATCATAAATTGCATCAACATTCATAAACATCCATATCATAAGCATGAACATATGCATCATCCATATATACATCCACATACATACATCATGACATCATAAATCACATGGGAAAACTACACAAAAAGAAATGCATCCATCCATAAGCATATCATATCATGTCATAACATATCATAAAAAGATACTAAAAAAGAGGGTAACACATCCATTACATTGCATCCATCTCATAAACATCACATATTGCATCAACATAAATAAAAGAAGTGCATCCATCACATTGCATCCATAACATAAGCATAATCATAATGCATAAATATAACATCACATCATATCACATGCATCCATACATCCATAAAGCATGAAATAAAAGTACATCACATCATAGATCTGAATCATCTCACGTATATATATCAAAAAATGATTGTCATGGTACAATATTTGAATTAGTGTGTATGAATATCAATCACAAATACAATATACATGAGGCTATCAAAAATGAGCCTATGAATGTGTATATGTATGCATAATTGCGCAAGTAATAAAAAAAGTGTCTATGAGAAGGCTAGCCCTGGTGGCTACTTGACTCCCCAAGCTATCTAACTGATGGCTAATACTCATCCCTAGGAGGTTCCCTACTCCTTTGAGAGTAGTTAGGCTACCGCATCTCTCTAGTAACATCTCGATGATAGTGCATCTGATAATATGCAGCCTTTGTGACTTCCTCTCTATACATATGAGGAGACACCATCCATCCCTAAGATGTTGTTGTGATAACCTTGAGTTGTTTCCTACGCCCAATCTCTTGATCTAGATGTAGATCTAGCTATTGTTGCAACTGGACCTCCTTGTCTTGCTCAACAGTCAAAGGTTGAAGTTTTTTGTACAGCTGATCCCTCTTTACTGTGAGGGCAACAATCTACCCATCTCATGGATCTAGCTGTAAGGGTGGTGGAGGTGGCAGTGGTTCCCCTAAAACCCATCCATCCTGCTAGCCCTCCTTCCGGCCATCCTAATGTCGTGGGTCTTGGTGACCTTGATCCTATCAAGGTTTCTCTCCGTCCCCTGGAACCTATCCCCTATGTTTTTCTAGTTGTTGGTCAGGCTACTGCATACCTCTATTCCTACCTCCATCTCAGTATTTGCCTCTACCTCTTCCTCTACCTCTCCCACCGAGGTATCAACTCATTGGGTCTATCAAGAAAACGGGTGGCCTGAACCATGCATCATAGCTAAGGGGTAGTCCTTGCATCTAGTAAACCCTGATCGCATGCCCAAGGCTGGGCAACTAGTTGTCAAAAGTCACTGACTGCCACTATAAGGTCAACCTATTTTCCCCACTCAACCTCCCTCTAATATCTTGTGAAAACCATTGTATAATCTTGTAGAGGTACATCTTGTACCCCCCCCCCCAAACTATCTCACAACACGGTCTAGAAGGTATCGCTCCACCATGGTGTGCTCCTGCCCCTGGATGTAGCGGGTCTGACAAGAAAAGTATAATTGTTGATCTTCGTACCATGCAAGAACCTACAACCATGACCTCCATCTGAAAAATGGTCATGTCATCAATGACCTTGCACCAATATGGCAAACCTTTTATCCCTATGCGTTGCAGTGGCATTGGTACTCTATATCTAAACCCCCTCATGAACGTTTGCCAAAACCATAATAGGCCTCAAAATTGCAATATGCTCGTAAGCCCATATATGAATCAGTGTAACACTTGCTCCAATGCTCTAGCCCTAGAAATATATATCATGATGCATATCATGATAAAATGAAGCAAGTAGAACAAGCCCCATGCATAAAAAGTAGTCCTCCTAATCATGTCATGTCATGATACCCCCAACTCGGACTAAGACCTCTACCCCATTGGTCGGGGGAAATCACTCCAGCAATAAGTGCCACAATGAATAATCTAAAAATTGGTACTCAGGCTTTATAGAGGTCCAAGTCTATTTGTGAATTAACAGAAATGATGTTTTCAGTCTGCAACAGTGAGCATGCATCTCTCCCAACATTGGTATCATAGATGACCTACTCGCCATGGATGGGAAGCCACAGGATCCACCATACGTCATCGAGTGTGACAGTGGCCTCGCCAGTGGATAAATGAAATGAAGAGGTCTCACTATGCCACCTCTCAATAAGTGTTGTCATCATGGCCAAGTGGGTCAAGACCTCGAGCATGAAAGCAATGAAACCTAAATCCAACATCCCCAGCCGCTCCACGTCCAGGTCATCAAATTATTGGGTTGCTGCCAAAATATTAGAACGATGCTCTTGCGACATCAATGGCTACGGATCCTTCTACACACATCGCACACGCAATGATAATTTTCCTAAAACTCAAAAAATTATCAAAATCTAAGAGTTTGCATCCTAGAACATCAATTACGTCGTCGAAATCAATAGCATCGCTATTTTCTTTAGGGTGTGTCACTGTATCTTTTTTAGGGTTGTGTCGCCAATTTGGTGACATGCATCGCAATACTCAATTGTGAATCAGCATTTTCATGCATCGCTATAACTAAAAATGGGTGTGCGTTGTTATTTTCTATGTGCGTCGCCCATCTCAAATGAGCGACGCTATACTAAAAAACCCTATATGTGGCTTTTTTAACTGAGTGACACCCTACTTAATTCATTCATTGGAATAAAAAACCCCGATGCACCACTATACAATAAGTGTGTCACTAAAAAATCAATAGCGATGCTTCTAATGCCTTTTGCACGTTGCTATATAGTGACACACTAGGAAACCTAGCTTTGACATGCTCATAAATGCTCTAAAATGCAAAAACTGAGGAAAGTTTTGAGTCACATACCCATGGTCCTACGTCTACTTAGGGCTAGTATTCTCAAAGCCACTCGGAAAGGTGAAGTGGAAGCACACAATGAGAAATCTCTTCAGAGTGTCAGAGCTCCAAATGTAGAAAATTGATAAAGAGTGAATGCACAAATGAATTAGAAGTGCAACCTTTTCACCTATTTAAGCCAAAAAAATTAAGGGTTTTTTGCCCTAATTTGACCCAAAAGCTAGGGTTTTGACTTGTTTTACCTATTTCCTCACTTCGTAACCTATTTTGAGTGTTTTTTTAATTTTTGAGGCCTTTTTTTTGCATCCTGTGGCATGTTTTGGCACCTAAATTAATATTTTATCTTTGTCAAGAGATCAACCCAAAATTCAAAATTTTCACCCGATCTCTCAAGGGGGTAGGGAACTAGCTTATTCCTTCCATTGGGACAACAATGGGGCATCCAAAAAAAAAAAAAATTATCTAAGCAGCAGTTTTTACCTATAAAAGCATTAGTCTTTGAACCAACGTAATAGGTACCTCACTTCAAAGAGGGGAAAAATGTAGACACTTAAAAAATGTCCTAAATGATACTGCACACTCGAATCTGATATACTAACACTATTTCATCCTAAAATCCATCCTCTTTTTGCTTATTTGATTAAATCAATCAAGATAATTAATCAAAAGCTTCATTTTCACCTATTGATCTAATTAATCTAATTAGGTTAATTCATGTTCTATCATATTCACCTTTCATCTCGTCTAATCGAATAATGAAAATTATTTAATTAGCCTTCTTATGTCTTCTTATTTAATTAAATAAATCCTAGCTATAATAGTTATTGAATTAAATATCCTAATCTCACCCCTTTCATTAAATAAATAAATTATTTAATGCTAAATCCTAAATTCCTCCAAAAGGGAATATTCTCATGGAATATTTCTTCCCTTTGCACATTAAAATTTGGTTTTAATTAACTAAATGTTAATTATCCTCACACACTCGTGCTTGCATGAGAATATTCTCCCCTTTCACTCATTCAAAAAAAGGAATATTCTTCCCTATAACAAACTTTCAACAAAATTCTTGTGCAAGTTTTGAAAGTGTTCTTCAGTACATAATTGTGAGCCCTTGATTAAATATCAACTTCCATTCTCAACCCTTCAAGGGAATCCATGACCCATGCCTCTATCTTCCTCCCATCTTGAACATTGATTGGTCCTTTCAATCTTGACCATCGGTTTCTCTTTGTCTATTCTATAAATATACCTTGCATCTATTGAATAGGGATCCACCTTTTCATAGAAAACTTATGTTGTTGAAAATCACACTTATTTGCATCCATTTTTTATGTTTAAAATCATTTTAGGTTAATTTTCATGTATTGTTAGCTTAGCATCCATTAATGGCTTCCATGGTAACTTAGTTGCATCCATTTATCATATTTTAGAATTAGAAGTTGCATCTTTAAATCTTCCATACATTTAGAATAGATTTACATACATTTATAACATACATCTTAGCATATATCATGTCAAATTAACTTTCATCATGTTTTCACCCATCTTTTTCTTTTGTTTCCATCTATTTTAATCAATAAAATCGATTGGAAAGGATCATATTATCTAAGGGATTGGGAAAGGGTCACCATTCCACATCAATGTGACACCATTCCCCCAATAGGATAAGTTTCAATGGCTTAGAATAGATGTTTATCAAGCTTTCATGTTTTAGAATGTTAGCTTTAATGGCTTATTTGCTTTGTTTACATTGAATATCTTATTGGGATTGATGCTTAGTGGAGTAAGTATGCCTCGAATCCTTATGGATCAGGTGTAATTAACCTATACTATGTCATTGGTGACAATATATAATATAATATATATATATATTGTAATATGTAAATATATATATATATATATATATGTGTGTGTGTGTGTGTATATATGTATCTCAACTTACAAGTTCATATAATATATTATTTGATATGTGAATACACATACACATATTCTCATATTTTTCATATTGATACATACATTTATATATTAATATACTAGTATGGGTGTTTCCTTTTTGTCAATACATACATGTATGTTAATATATATACATATATTATATTATATATGTATATATATCATGCCTTGATATTTGAACACATATATATTCACAGTCATATTGATCAACATATATATACATCAAGTGTATATATATGTATATATATGTCACCTTGTGCGATCGATATTCCCATGCATATGGGTAATCTTCCCATGAGCATTCGTAGATACGTCTATCTATTTATACTCATGCACATATTTACTCATGTGTATGATTTTATCATTGAAACACACACACACACACACGCACATATATATGTATATATCATGTTGATTAAATATAAACACATACATAAGAACTCATTCATCACAAAGAGACTCAACACTTTTAACCCCCAAAATAGGAATGTTCACAAATAAAACCACAAGTAGGACTAAAGGTAACTTACTATTTCTCAAGCTATTATCCCGACTTGACCAAACTAGAAGTGTGTGTGTGAAAGCTCAGTTTAGGTTTTATTAAAAGGTTACCAAACCAAGTTATTCTCTCCAATGATACTTCCCCTCTCTTCTAGAGGCTTGATTCTATTCTTACATCCAACTTAGTACATTGCAACAGTAGTCAACCAAAAACAATACATCCATTTGCATTATATATTTCATAATTAAAATTATTTAATAACATCAGGTTAAATCAACATTTATTCTTCATATTTCCAAAACACATAAATCATAAATACACGCATTTAAAGCATTTTCACCCAACTGGGTAAAAATAAATAAGGCATACAACATGCATAATATCATGTCTAGTTGTAGTTAAATACAATAATCCACCTATCATGGATCTATACTTAGTTTGATTTGTCTTAAGAGAATAGATATGATATTTAAATAAAAATACTTATTAATCCCTCTCCAAACTCCATAAACCCATATGTAATAAGGAAAGGTCCATTACAAAAAATGCTTTCAATGAATTAAAGTGTTATGTCACTTATCAAATTCTCAATACAATCATACCAATGAATGTGGCAAGAAAAAACCCTAAGCTATAATGTTGTCATATTCATCACTCACAAGTTTCACTAAAAATCTACAAATGGCCAAGGAAACATTTAGCTATAGATATTTTTATAATTGAATTACCAAGCTATGAGATTCACAAAAGGAGCTATTCAATAGGCAACTAGACTTACACAAGTTGAAACCCTACTTTTCTTAGCATTTGCAACTATGTGGAAAATGGAGAAATGATCAACTATTGTTTTTGCAAATGAATTGATATTTATAGAATGTTGTCTAGTCATTGAATTTCTTATAAGAATTTGACTAAGAACTAGATATCATTAATATGATTTCTAAAAAAAAATTAAATCCCATGAAATCCATGGAAATTGTAATCTAAAATTAGTGTAGGATTTCCTATAGTTGAAACATAAAACACCATATTCATGGTGGCATAGTCGTTCTAAACATCCACATCAATTTTCATGAAGATTTACACCTCTAGGGATGGGAATTAGTTTCTTAGGTGGGAAATCCTTTATAAATCAGTTGTAGGGTAAAATGAGACCATTAATGGAATCTTGAGAGATTTGGGGGAGTAGTTTGGAAAAATAGAAGAATTTGTGAAAGTTTGACAAAATTTGGGAGGTCTAGAACGGGTGCATAGATTTGATACAAGACTAGATCTAGGAGGTGGACTTATTGATGGAAGTCAATAAATTTGAAGGAATTCTACAAAAAGAGTGAAGGGGGGCAAGGGAAGGGGTGTGAATAAATGTAGAAGGATGTAAGTGGAAATGAGGACTAGACATTGGAGTGGATATTCAAATGTTCAATGGAAGTTCACAAGAAATAAAATGAGGAAAACACAAAAAAGAGAAGGGAAACAAATGTTTGGATTGCTAGAGGTGTTTAAGGATTTTGTAAGAGGGAATTGGAGATTATACAAGAAAATTTTAAAGAAAAAAATGAGGGAAGTGGATGAAGTAAAGGTGGAAGATGTCTAAATCCACTTCACAAGTCTACAAAAAGGGAGAGAAAATAGATTGTAGGAAAGGGAGGTTTAAATGTATAGATGGAGAAGGGAGATCCATACCACCATCAAGGTTCCACAAAATGATGGAATAGAGGGGAATGGAAGGGATGGAGGAAGTGATGAACCTTGCAAGGATCTCATGTGAGGATGGAGGTCAGAACAAGATATTAGATAATCAAGAAATTTCTTGTAGTCCAAGGAAAGTCCACAACTTCATAGAAACAAGCAATACTAACCAAAACACTCCTAGATTTGATAGGATTTTGCATCTTCTAAGTAAGACACCCCAAATTCATTTCTTCTTCATACTAACTTTCCATAAATTAATTAAATAAACTATTATTTAATTAATTATACTTGCAGTTAACTATTTTTCTTATCATCCATTAATCCCCTTTATCCCCTATATGTAATCAATTAAGTCAAAATTTATTAATTAACTTATCAAATCCTCCAACTAACTCAATTAATTAATTTATCCTTAATTAATTAATTTAGAATAATTAGTTTCTCATTAACATTTCCACTAATATTTATTTTACATAACTACTACATATAGACAAAGTAATTTTCCCTTTAATCTCAACCATTGAATCCATTAACTTGGAACAAGATCTAATTGTTCTCCTTTTTTCATGTGTCCTCAATCCCCCCTACTCCCACATGGTTGAGCATGCTAATTTGGAGGCATGCTAGCTCTCCACCTCAACTCACTCCATGCTCCCACACATGTGAGCATGTTTGACTTATCCCACTTCTTGATCACACATGTGTGACCATGCTAATTTGGAGGCATGCTAGTTGTAGAGTCCCTACTAATATCTAGTAAACTTGGTGGAAATCAAACAATTTAGAGGGAAAACCCACCTAAAAAGTCCACTCAAACCTTTGGAAAGACCTTCATTGAATTATCGACCAAGGCTAGTAATCTTGTGATGGTATTATCACTATATGTGCTTTCAAAGACGTAAAACTACCTAAAGTATCTTAGTACAGGTGTTACACTTGCTAAGGAGTTGTAAAACTGCATAACAATAAAGGAAGTAATGCTAGCACTATTGCTACGGGTACCTATAGTATAAGGTTGTAACTAATTACTATCAAGAAATGAATGTTGGTATTTAACTAATACTAATAACTAAACCTACACTCCAAAGTACAACAAACTTAATCAAACCAAAGAATAAATGTGAAACAAGAATTTCTCATGAATAACATAAGGAATCTAATTAACATGCATTTATGAAATAACTGCTACAACAAAAGAAACTGTACATAAAATGAAGTGAGGGACAATTACCTTGAGTGGCCCTTGCTCAAGTGATTTCCTACACTGATCTAACTCAAATCTAGCTTCTTAGATTTAATGCAATCATAACAACTCCAAAACCATTCATTGTACAACTCCAAAGTATCACATAAGTTCTTCTGAGATAGCTTATTCATGAAATCATGATTGAACAAAAACCAACTAAAAAGTATCGAGAAACTATATTTGTTATTGAACAAAATTAACTAACTCCTAATACCTCAACCACCGAGCCATACATATAGGCATGGGGAAAGTTTATTAAAAAGAGGATTCTAAACTAAAACCATAAATCACCACTCCCTATATATCAAAGCATGATAAAGGCTTAACAATCTATAACTAAAAAGGGAAGAGGAGTCCAATTAGAACTGAGACTCTACTATAACAGAACTGGAACATGGATTGGTTGAATCAGTCACGTTAAAATCCTATCTGCAATAGGTTTCTTCTCCTTTAGCATATTTATTGGAGGTCATAATGATGCACAATCATCTTCATTAATTTCCTCCATTTTGTAGTTGTTACGCTCAATTTATTCTAGAACCTCTCCTACTTGGTTGTCTAGGAACACCTTTGGTTGCAGGCTATACCTCGCAGTTGTTGTGGGCTATAGTCTACCCCCTCTAGGCTCTAAAGAGTTAGTTCATAAAACATGCACACAATACTAACAACCATAGCTAAGCATAGATATCCATTACAATTCATACATAACCACACATAAATTATGCATTAACCATCAGATCATAACCATATTTCCATATACTTTAAATTAGGTTCAAGGTTGCATAATAAGCATAAAAGATAGCATAGTGTAGGAATATGTATAATATAAGTGTCTAAGAATGTATTTGAACATAAGAAAAATATATAATGGTTGGACTCATCATTCACCCCAACTACCCATTTGCTTGTCCTCAAGCAAATTAACTAGGGCTGAAGGTTGTAGTGCAAAGTGATTTCCCTTAAGTTTGTGGATTTTTCCACTCTTTTGACCTATTTCAAATATAATCCTCTATAGCATGCAAGTTTTTTCATTCTAGTAATATCTTCTCTCTCACGTTTTTTATTCTTCTCCCCTATCCAGTGTGGTAGGGGTATAGGAGCATTAGTGGTTGGAATGTAAGTGGCACCCATTCAAGTCCTTTGTCTCTGGAAATATCCATATACCTGCTTGTTCTTTCAAGCATGGTTATAAAATTTTAAATGAAGTGGAGCTCTTTCCTCTGCAATTTAGGAGTTAAACTATCTCATCTTCTTGCACAAACCAATAGGAATGGTGGATGAGTCCAATAGTCAATATTTGCATCCTTCTATAATCTTGTGTTCTCAAGTTCATGATATTCCTGCTTACACCTTTGCAATCCAAGAGTTGTAACCATTCTTCTATGATCACCTCAAGGGTTTTAGATTATTTTATAATTGGGAAAGCAACTGATTTCTCTCTCTCCATATACTCTTGCATAATTTATCCCCTGAACTTTTCATTTCTGAAATAGGATGCTAGTGCCCTTAATTGTAAATCTTCACAAAGATTAATGGGTTCCATTTAGTGTCTTCTGGCACAACACAATTATGCAAATAATATTCATACAATTGATCCTATTCTTTTGGTGTGGCATCAACAAATACATTTAGAAAAACAAATTTTCTGCTCATAGAAACTAGCTGGTTACTAATCAACGTACTGAACTGAAAACTCAAAAACTTTTTCTTGCAAAAACAAAGCATATGTTCTAGCTAGAGGTCTACATTTAACAATTTGGGCAGCTTTATCTCCTACTTCTTCCACTTTGATTGGTAACCTTTTCCATCCAATATCCTTTCTCTCCAGTATCCTAGTATGCTTTGAAATTATTGCTTCTTTTTCCTTCTTCCAATTCTCTTTCTTCTTAGAAAACTCTTGAGTAACTTTCCACACTTGGTATCCTAGGGACATTGTTGTATGATAGCTTAGATTTTTTGGGATAGGGGGTCTTCTATTCTCAATTACAAGTTCTTTGTTTCTTGACTTAACTATTTCTAGTTGTGCAATAAAATTTGACTTTGACCCATGTACATAAGTGTGTAATTTTTCCTCCAATTCTTATAATTTCATTTCCCTTTGTTTGTCCCTTTGCTCATAGGTTTTTACTATTTCTTCTAGCTATTTGATCCTCTCTAATGCTTCTCACAATTCTTTCCTAACATTTATTTCTTCTACAAATAATTCCTTATCTTTTAAAAACTGCTCATCACCAACCCCTGTGTATTCAAAAACCTCACTATCAAGGCTAATTAGGGTTCTCTTTCTAGTTTTGTTGGAATAAAAAATATCCCCTGAAATCGAGTCATAGGTAGTAGATATATACCATTTCCTTTTTGTATGAACATGCACATTTTCAGACACATTGTCTTTCAATACCCATTGTCACAACATCTTCTTTTTCTTCTTTTGGTTTCTCAGTACTTCCCCTCATAGCACCCTTCCTTCTTAGGTGGTGTGAACATCTTGGTTGAGTGGGTTTCTTTTTTTGCACCTTTGCAAGTGTAGAAGAAGAACCACCTTCCTTTCTTCTAGTTTTAGGTGTCTTTCTCGAGGTTGTTGGGGTTTCATGTACCTCTTTTTCTACAAGTTGATTTGATGTTGATTGTGGTGATATTTGCACACTTTTCCCCTTTGATTCACCCCTATTGCAGGTAGGTGAAGCAGTAGGTGAAATAGGAAGAGTTTCCCTTAGAGATGCAGCAGGTGACTAGGTTTCTAGAACTATTGGTTCTTCAATAATGTTGTTAATGTCTTGACAATTTGAAAAACTCTCCTAGGACACCTGTGGATACTAAACCCTAAGGATCCTTTTCACTAATAGGGTTACCAAATAGTAATGTGACAAAGTTGAATCATTTATCTTCCTTTGGTATTTAGAACCCATTCTTTTTAGCAAATTGTAAAGGAAATTAGGCACATTGACCAATCTATTGTGATGGAGGTGACTTAGTAACTTAAATGTATAGTATATAAAATGGTTTTTCTACCATCATAAGTGATAATAATATAAGAAGCACAAGAGGCATTTACCTAGAGAAGTGGCAATCTCTTTGTACCTTGTGATGATGAATCAAGGTTTTCTCCTACATCCCTAAACTCATCCTTGGTAGCCACTGCATTTACTCTAACTGAGAATTCAACTCCATTCCTCGGTAGACTAGCCACTTCTACAATTGAAGCTTCTAAAGCATCCACTCTCAATCCCTTAACAGTGGCTTCATCATGTTGTAATGTCACTGCAAATTTTCTTGTCATGTATTCATTAAACTTTGTTAACTTCAAAAAGTAGTCTAACCATCCTACTCTTGTGAAAATGGACAAAACTAACCTGTCCTCCAATATTTGCTTGTGTGTTGATGGTTCCCATCTGACAATATCAAATTCCATGGTGCAATATCCTAACTCTGTTCAAAACTCTAGAAATTCAGCTAAAATTTCAATTTCAACCACCCACAAACCCTCTCTATCTACTACACTTGCATGCACTTCCTTTCACTACAACTTCAATTTTTATGCTCTTTTCTCCACTGTTTCATCTTGACTCAACTTGAATTAGCTTCAAATTGGCTTAAAATCTATGGAATTGACAATAAAAAGGTTGCAGGTGTAGAAAGGTATAAAGTCAAAAAGGGTTTGTATGATTTTTTTGTGTTTTACTTTTGGTGGTGAAAACAAAATTTTGGAATATATAGACATTCTCCCCCTCAACTTAAAATTCATGACCTCACTCATACATGTGGACTTGGTGGAGGTTATGATTTTTCATCGAATATGGAAATACATCATGAATGTGGTGCTACGCTAAATTAAATGCTAAGGCATAATGAAAGCATTGTGGAATCCATGTTAATTATGGAAGATTAGTATGTGTACCTATAAAACAATATGAACATAACTCTATGTTTGTGAAGTTGTAGAAAGAGTTCCCACAACATAAGTTTAATTTGACATTGGTTGATTGCAATGTGTGGTGAAATGAATGGTAGTTTGGCACACGTGATGAAAAGATGTGGTGGCACGGCTGATGGAATGTGAAGTGATAGTTCGAATGCAAGAAATTCAAAGTAAGCGACATGGAGTGGAGTGATTAAGCTACATGTATTGATATGGAAAGCTTAAGGATAAAAGAGAAAAAAAAGTGGGATGGAAGTGTTGAATGAAC
>VDFB02058242.1:21321776-21369014 GCA_007258455.2 Sequoia sempervirens | reverse complement strand
AAGAAATGAATGTTGGTATTTAACTAATACTAATAACTAAACCTACACTCCAAAGTACAACAAACTTAATCAAACCAAAGAATAAATGTGAAACAAGAATTTCTCGTGAATAACATAAGGATCTAATTAACATGCATTTATGAAATAACTGCTACAATAGAAGTAATTGTATAGAAAATGAAGTGGGGGACAATTACCTTGAGTGTTCCTTGATCAAGTGATTTCCTACACTGATCTAACTCAAATCTAGCTTCTTATATTTAATGCAATCATAATAACTCAAAAACCATTCATTGTACAACTCGAAAGTATCACATAAGTTCTTCTAAGATATCTTATTCATGAAATAATGATTGAACAATAAACATTATCTATGTAAGAACAAAAACCAATTGAAAATTATCTAGAAACTATATATGTTATTGAACAAAATTAACTAACTCATAATACCTCAACCACCGAGCCATACATATAGGCACGGGGAAAGTTTATTAAAACAAGGATTCTAGACTAAAACCAAAAATCACCACTCCCTATATATCAGAGCATGATAAAGTCTTAACAATCTATAACTAAAAAGAAGAAGAGGAGTCCAAGTAGAACTGAGACTCTACGATAACTAGAATGTGGACTAGTTGAATTAGTCACTTTAAAATCCTATCTACAACAGAGTTCTCCTTTAGCATATTTATTGGATGTCATAATGATGCACAATCATCTTCATTATGTTCCTCTTTGTTTTAGTTGTTGCACTCAATTTATTCTGGAACCTCCCATGCTTTGTTGTCTAGGAACTCCTTTGGTTGTAGGCTACACCTCGCAGTTGTTGTGGGCTATAGTCTACCCCCTCTAGGCTCCAAAGAGTTAGTTCATAAAAAATTCACACAATACTAACAACCATAGCTAAGCACAAATATCCATTATAATTCATACATATCCACACATAAATTATGCAATAACCATCACATCATAACCATATTTCCATATACTTTAAATCAAGTTCAAGGTTGCATAATAAGCATAAAAGATAGCATAGTGTAGGAATATGTATAATATAAGTATCTAAGAATGTATTTGAACATAAGAAAACTATCTAATGGTTGGACTCATCATTCCCCCCAACTACCCATTTGCTTTTCCTCAAGCAAATTAACTAGGGCTGAAGGTTGTAGTGCAAAGTGATTTCCCTTAAGTTCGTGGAAGTATCCACTCTTTTGACCTTTTTCAAATATAATCCTCTATAGCATGAAATTTTTTTCATTATGGTAATCTCTTCTCTCTCACATATTTCATTCTACTCCCTTGTCCAATGTAGTACCGGGTATAGGAGCATTGGTGGCTGGAATGTAAGTGGCACCCATTCAAGTCCTTTGTCTCTAGAAATATCCATATACTTGCTTGTTCTTTCAAGCATGGCTATAAAAATTTAAATGGAGTGGAGATCTTTCCTATGTAATTTAGGAGTTAAACTATCTCATCTTCTTGCACAAACCATTAGGAATGGTGGATGAGTCCAATAGTCAATATTTGCATCCTTCTATAATCTTGTGTTCTCAAGTTCATGATTTTCCTTCTTACACCTTTGTGGTCCAAGAGTTACAATCATTATTCTATGATCACCTCGGGGGTTTTAGATTCTTTTCTAATTGGGAGAGAAACTGATTTCTCTCTCTCCATATACTGTTGCATAATTTATCCCTTGAACTTTTCATTTCTGAAATAGGATGCTAGTGCCCTTAATTGTAAATCTTCACAAAGATTAATGGGCTTCATTTTTTGTCTTCAGGCACAACATAATTATGCAAATAATATTCACACAATTGATCATATTATTTTGGTGTAGCGTCAACAAATACATTTAGAAAAATGAATTATCTTCTCATAGAAACTGGTTGGTTACTAATCACCCTGCTGAACTGAAAACTCAAAAAAAATTCTTGCAAAAAAAAATAATATGTTCTGGCTAGAGGTCTACATTTAACAATATGGGTAGCTTTATCTCCTACTTCTTCCACCTTCACTGCTAACCTTCTCCATTCAATATCCTTGCTCTCTAGTATCCTAGTATGCTCTGAAATTATTGCTTCTTTTTCCTTCTTCCAATTCTCTTTCTTCTTAGAAAACTCTTGAGTAACTTTCCACAATTGGTATCCTAGGGACATAGTTGTATGACATCTAAGATTTTTTGGGGTAGGGAGTCTTCTATTCTCAGTTACAGGTTCTTTGTTTCTTTCCTTAGCTATTTCTAGTTGTGCAAAAAAAATTGACTTTGACCCATGTCCATAAGTGTGTAATTTTTCATCAAGTTCCTATAATTTCATTTCCCTTTCTTTGTCCCTTTGCTCATAGGTTTTAACTAGTTCTTCTAGCTATTTTATCCTCTCTAATGCTTCTTGCAATTCTTTCCTAACATTTATTTCTTCTACAAATAATTCCTTATCTTTCAAAAATTGCTCATCACCAACCCTTGTGTATTCAAAACGCTCACTATCAAGGCTAATTAGGGTTCTCTTTCTAGTTTTGTTTGAATCAAAAATATCCTTTGAAACCAAATCAGAGGTAGTATATATATACCATTTCCTTTTTGTAGGAACATGCACATTTTTAGACACATTGTCTTTCAACTCTAAGTCAGTACCCATTGTCACAAAGTCTTCTTTTTCTTCTTTTGGTTTCTCAATACTTCCCCTCATAGCACCCTTCCTTCTTAGGTGGTGTGAACATCTTGGTTGAGTTGGTTTCTTTTTTTGCACCTTTGTAGGTGTAGAAGAAGAATCACCTTCCTTTCTTTTGGTTTTAGGTGTCTTTCTAGAGGTTGTTGGGGTTTCCTGTACCTCTTTTTCTACAAGTTGATTTGATGTTGCTTGTGGTGATATTTGCACACTTTTCCCCTCTAATTCACCCCTGTTGCAGGTAGGTGAAGCAACAGATCAAACAAGAGGAGTTTCCCTTAGAGATGCAACAGGTGACTAGGTTTTCTAAAATTGTTGGTTCTTCAAGAATGTTTTTAATGTCTTGACAATTTGAAAAACTCTCCTAGGACACCTGTGGATACTAAACCGTAAGGATCATTTTCACTAATAGGGTTACCAAACAATAATGTGACAAAGTTGAATCATTTATCTTCCTTTGGTATTTAGACCCCATTATTTTTAGCAAATTGTAAAGGAAATTAGGCACATTGACCAATCTATTGTGATGAAGGTGACTTAGTAACTTAAATGCATAGTATACAAAAGGGATTATCTACCATCATAAGTGATAATAATATAAGAAGCACAAGAGGCATTTACCTAGGGAAGTGGAAATCTCTTTGTACCTTGTGATGATGAATCAAGGTCTTCTCCTACCTCCCTAAACTCATCCCTGGTAGCTACTACATTCACTCTAACTATGAATTCAGCTCCATTCCTCGGTAGACTAGACACTTCTACAATTGAAGCCTCTAAAGAATCCACTCTCAAGCCCTTGATAGTGGCTTCATCATGTTTTAATGTCACTGCAAATTGTCTTTTCATGTATTCATTAAACTCTATCAACTCAAGAAGTAGTCTAACCATCCTACTCTTGTGAAAATGGGCAGAACTAACCTATCCTCCAATATTTTCTTGTGTGTTGATGGTTCCCATCTAACGATATCACCTCCCATGGTGAAATATCCTGACTCTGCTCAAAACTCTAGAAATTCAGCTAAAAATTCAATTTCAACCACCCACAATTCCTCTCTATCTACTACACTTGCATGCACTTCCTTTCACTACAAATTCAATTTTTATGCCTTTCTCTCCTCTATTTCATCTTGACTCAACTTGAATTGGCTTCAAATTGGCTCAAAATCTAGGGAATTGACAATAAAAAGGTTGCAGGTGTAGAAAGGTATAAAGTCAAAGAGGGTTTGTATGATTTTTTTTGTGTTTTACTTTTGGTGGAAAAAATAAAATTTTGGAATCTATACTATCTCCCCCCCCCCTCAACTTAAAATCTTGAAGTGACCTCACTTCAATACATGTGACTTGGTGGAGGTTATGATTAATGAATATGGAAATAAGACTAATGAATAGAAAGCATGCTAAATTAAATGCGAGTACATAATGAAAGCATTAGGAATCCATGTTAATTATGGAAGATTAGTATGTGTACCTATAAAACAATATGAACATAACTCTATGTCTGTGAAGTTGTAGAAAGAGTTCCCACAACATGAGTTTAATTTGACATTGGTTGATTGCAATGTGTGGTGAAATGAATGGTAGTTTGGCACACGTGATGAAAAGATGTGGTAAGTACGGTTGATGGAATGTGAAGTGATAGTTTGAATGCATGAAATTCAAAATAAGCGACATGGAGTGGAGTGATTAAGCTACATGTATTGATATGGAAAGCTTAAGGCTACATGTGCAAAAAAAGTGGGATGGAAGTGTTGAATGAACAAGAAAACTAAGAGGGGGGGTGAATCAGTTGTATCTAATTAAAACATCAAAACCCTCAACAGTAATCAAATCCACATGCATTCATTAAACCCTTAATCTGTTATGATGTTTAAACATGAAATGTAGATAACAAAAACTGAAATAACAACACCATACAAAAGAGAACACCAAATTTACATGGAAATCCCAAGAAGGGTAAAACCACGGTGAGGATTGGATCACAATATAAGTAATTGCAAAACTAGTACAAAGGCTCACTACCAAAATAGGACACACTATCCAAAAATTCTCAGTACTAGAATGAAAAGAAGATAGAAAAGAAATGTTACACAAAGAACATGATCCCAATGCAATAAAGATTCCACCACAATAGATCCAATACCTTCGCAATTTGTTTGAATGACTATAGACACCTACTCACTACATCTAGTAATCCAACACTTGAAATTTCTCATTGCTCTACCAAATTTCGCATCACTCACCTTATACACTTTGCACAAACATCTATCTTACATTTATCTTAACCTCCTTCAATGATTCAACTCATATTTATATTGTCCTCAACCTTGAAACCCTTTCTAAGGTCAAAAATGCACCTCAAACATGCAAATTCAAATTAGGTCAATGAAAAAACATTCTCATGGTAGATAGGAATCAAACAGGACCACACAAATCATTACCTAGGACCCAAATCTATCCTAACATGCCTCAACATGCTTCCACAAACTTTGAAGACGCTTCGCATGTAGTGTAAACACCAAGTTAGTCATTACTTGTTCAAACACCATTAAAATTTTAAGTACATGATTCCTTTGATCAATCCATAACTTCCAAACAACAAACATCACCTGAACATGATCCAAAACATCATGAAAACTAGAAACTCCTTCACAACAAGCTTCACCTGAAGAATGTACAAGTCTACTACATTTTGACAACACTGCCACACACTATAACTCATAAGACCATATTTAAAAACACCAAACCATGAATCCTCATGAAACAGGTAAGAGACCAACACCATCAACTCTCACTTAGAACCACAAGTCTTGAAACACAACTATGGAGAAATGCGAAGTAGAGACATTTCTCCTAGACACCTCTGTAATGCACAGTTCACACATTACTGAACATAACTTCTTTTGAACAATGATCCATCACCAAAAATTATAAATATAGCATCTTTAAACACCTATAACCAACATATCTAAACCACACAAGAAGATCTTCAACCTAGAAGAAATGTGGAGCAGAACCAAAACACACCTCTATAACATAGAGTTCAATATTGCAACAATCTCTCTCAACCACTACACAATTGACACCAATGATAACACAAGCTTGTTGACATAAATGAAAAAACCTTCATACTTGCAAAAATCTCCCCCTTTTTCATTAATGGCAACACAAGATGTGAAAAAATTATAAATATAGCAAAGAAATCCAGAGTAGAGACATTTCTCCTAGACACCTTTGTAATGCACAGTTCACACATTACTGAACATAACTTCTTTTGTACAATGATCCATCACCAAAAATTATAAATATAGCATCTTTCAACACCTTTAACCAACATATCTAAACCACACAAGAAGATCTTCAACCTAGAAGAAATGCGGAGCAAAACCAAAACACACCTCTATAACATAGAGTTCAATATTGCAACAATCTCTCTCAACCACTACACAATTGACACCAATGATAACACAAGCTTGTTGACATAAATGACAAAACCTTCATACTTGCAAAAATCTCCCCCTTTTTCATTGATGGCAACACAAGATGCGAAAAATCATCAAAGACAACTCTCCTTTCTTATTTTATTGATTAGATAGCTTACACAACATTTGTCTCTCCCCCTTTCAACTTATTCTTTTTTACATGCTTCTCTTCTCCCTTTGACAATAATGATTAGACAACATACACAAGTTTCTCCCTCTGATACCTTGCACCTTTTAGCATGATTCTCTCTCCCCCTTTGGCATCAATAGAAAAGGATAAAAAAATTGCTTTGTTCTCCCCCTTTGGCATTGCACAACCTAATTTCAACTATTTTGAATACTCCCCCTTAGGATTACACACCCATCTACAACAATTTTCAATATCACTACCTACTCCCCCTAAGAGGTAGCCACCAACATCAATCCAAAATAAGGGATAAATCATAAGATCCACTAGACTGATGCATCTCCATGTGCATCTAGGTCATAGAAGGAGAGTAAATTACCCCAAACTTCTCTCGAAGATACTCAAAAGTATCCTTAGGAAGAGCCTTAGTGAATATATTAGCAATCTTATCCTTTGTGGGCACATATTCAAGCTTCACTTCATTTTCCACCACCTTCTCTCTTAGAAAGTGATATCATATTGAAATATTTTTTTCCTTGAATGCATCATTGGATTCTTTGAAATGTTTATTTCACTTGCATTGTCACAAATTATAGAAATAGGCTCATCATACACCACTTTGATATCCTTCAACTTTTGCCTCATCCACAATACTTGTGTGCAGTAAGATGTTACAATATAGTTAGCCTCTGCAGTAGATAAATAAACTGAATCTTGTTTCTTTCTTAGGGCCATGACACCAATCTACATCTAAGAAATACTGCACTGTTGCTTCTACTTTTTCTTTCATTCACACAACCAACCCAATTTGCATCTATGTAAGCACTCAATGTGAAATTAGTATCATTTGGATACCGTAAGCCATGATCTGGAGTGCCCTTTAGATATATGAATATCCTCTTCACTATTATAACATGTGACTCTCTAGGATCTTCTTGGAATCTAGCCACAAGAAAAACTACATGCATGATATCTGGTCTAGTATCAGTTAGATATAGCAATCCACCAATCATAGATTTGTATTCTCTCTTATCAGCCTTAGGGGATTCATCATTTTTTCTCAATTTGCAACTAGTAACCATAGGGGTACATACCAGTTTGGAGTCTTCCATTCCAAACTTCATCAACATTTCTTTGACATACTTTGACTATGAAATGAATATGCATTTATTTGTTTGATTGATTTGTAGCCTAAGGAAGAAATTCATCTCCCCAAACATAGACATCTCAAACTCTTTCTACATTTCTTCTACAAACTTCTTATATATAGCCTCATTTCCTCCAAAAATTATCTCGTCAACATACACTACTAAAATCAGGATTTGATATTTCTCAACCTTAAAGTAAAGGTTACTATCTATGATGCCTTTATTGAATCCAGGTTGTTGTATCAAATACTTATCCAACCTTGCATACCAAGCTCTAGGAGCTTGCTTCAATCCATACAATGCCCTCTCCAATTTGCAAATTGTTGGCTTCCTACAATGATCTAACAACTAAGCCCTTACAGTTGTGATTCAGAGATTGTACATCTAAACTGAATAGTCATTCAATCATCATGAAAGTGAATTTAACTTGTCAACCTAGGGACATGAACTTGAAATGGGTCAACACAGTATGTGCACTAATGATCCAAAGTAGCCATATTCATTCTACAACTAAGAAAAACATAATGTTGAAGGTAAATTTCTTAGAAGGAAATAACATAAGTATTGAACATAAACCAACAACTATGCTAAGCTGAAATGCATGACAGAAATAAAAATCTAAGCAAACAAATAGGAAACTACTATAAATGCTTTGGTTGCAAGAACAGTCACATAATGGAATTCTAGTGGCTACAGGAACAGTCAATGCCATATTCTTAACTAATTGCTTAATAGAAAGTAATAACTAAACTAAACTAAGGATGGAATGCACACCAAGTGGGTCCCCTTGGATGAGTATCCTTTAAAATTAATGTAAACTCAGATGCACAGACTTATAACTTAATCTTATTCATTGGAAAACATGAGTACTGTTATCAATAGTTTTGCAGCCTGCTGAATACAATATTTAGCAAACTACTGAAACATGGAAACCTCTTTTAGATGTGGGTGATTTGCATGAAAGAGGAATCTCCAAAGTGAGCTGGTTCTCCAAATGATAAATCCTACTCTAAAACTTCAAGGGAAAAGGGATAAAAGATGAACTGAAAATAAATCTGAATCTAACTGATGTTTGATTAAAACTTCTGACAGAAAATTGAATCCTGCCACTCACAACAATTCCTTCACTACAATGATTCCTACAATCTCACCAATACATGATTTCATCATTAATTCATATAAAGATTCAGAACTTCGAATACAACATATAACCTGAAAACATGAAACCTTATGCAGAAAAACTCATAAAGGTAGGACATTAAGGTTTCAAATTTGAATACACAAAACATCAAACTGTTGTTACCAGTCTTGAGACAAGAAAGTGGAAAGAAGAACTCTACTATATTATTGGAACCAAAAGAGTGTCAATCTATCAAAACTGAGTACAATGTTTACAAGCTCAAAAATGCATAAGAGCAAGAACTCTAGTCTAAACTACTGAGAGAGGAGAGCTAAAAGACTAAGTCTATCAAAACATAGCTCTCTAGAAACCCTAATCCGAGCTCAAAAAAAATCTCAAGGAGAAAGGCTTCAAACTGCCTCAAAAACTGCCTAAAAGTAGAAAAAAGCATACTGCTTTTATGATCACATTGTCAAGCCTCTAAAAATAGGCTAATCTTGCTTTTAAAGCTCAAAAAACACCTTATCTCTCCAAGCTAGATCTGAAATCCGACCAAGAGGAAAAGTCAACAAAAATTTGGTAAAAATAGCAAGAAAACACAAGCAATTTATAGAATATCGCTTTATGATTCTGCTTTACAAGATGAAGATTTGCACAATTAATCTATTTTTTGCAATTAAAGATTTAAAAAAAATCTTTTGCAAAAAGATCTCCTTATTTCTCAAATACAATATTCTGATTTTCCCAAAAAATCATAAAAATAAAACACATAATTATCTTCTTCTCATCAAGATCCTCATTGATTTCTTTAAAATCAATTTTAAAACAAAGAACCCTAAAGAATAAATGACCCTAAATCATAGGGTATTCACAACTCACCCTTAATTGATTTTCAATATTCAAGCCCTTCAAAAATACTAAGGAATGAATAAGTCTAAAAGACTTAACCTTCGACCTAACAAAGAAACTCGGCCCCCACATAAGTATTAAACTCATATTTTAATAAAGTCACAATGAAACATAATGAATTTCGGCCTCCATTAGAAAATTGGCATGTGCATTGACCGAACCTTCTAGATGCTTATGGTGTTGGGTCGAATTAGGGCATGCACAAAATAAGTCAAACCCTAATATGATTCATTTTGTAATGATCATTTGGAAAAAACATGAGCTCTTCTTGAGAGAAACCTGCCGCCATGATTGAGCTTGAACTGGGTTATCTTCTGGAGTCTGCAATACTTGAATGCCATGGGTAAGTGAATGCTTGTTTCTCCATGTATTTTTCTCTCAAAAATGGCCATTAAAGCCACGGCTATACATGTCTTCTAATCTTTTCATGTCTCTGTAATGCTTCCAATTCCTACTATACCTAGCCGCCATATAAAAGATCGACCCATGATTGGAAAGCTCTGTGAGAGCTTGACTGAGGATTATGTTGTTTGGATTTTTGAGAACTCCATAGAGCTCTGGCCGCAGCTTCTTGTCTTCTGACAGTCATGAAATGGTAAGCTCTATTTTCTTCCATGTGGACATCTCTCTTTAGAACAGAAAACTTATAATTCCATATCTCTGTGAATTATCATTTTCTATTTATAATTTTCTGGCCACTACACAGGCCGCGCACCATGTTCATGCATTTCCACTGCTTATACTTAGAAACTTTGTGTGATTTTCACCTTTTCCTTCAGATTTCGAGCTAAGACAGAGAGCTAAGAGAAAACTATTATTTCAAGAGAACATTGGGACTGAAAATCTCCTCTTGGCCATGCCATCTACCTGCTGAATATGAGTTTTGGAAACACTTAGGGTTCAACCATAATTGTTTCCTCCTTCCTTTTTTTTTCAAATTTTGAGCTGATCCTTACACGGGTATCATGTATGAGTGAAGAAAATTGTATTCCAGAATGAACCCTAATATGGGTATGAGTAAAATCTGAGTATTTAATCATTCCTATAAAAACTGGCTAGACTCACTATTTAATTCTATATATTCTATATCTTTGTAAACTCCACCATATGGAATTTTATGTTTTAAAAAAAATAGTTTTCCTTTTATCACTGTTGAAAACCCTCACAAGGGTATATGAAATTCTAGAAAATTTCTCTTACTGCTCCACAAAAATGACCGTATATTCTTTGCAAATTAAAATTGCTTTATGTGAGTCTCAAACCAACTGTGAGTAAAATGGAACATAACAAAATCTGTATGTATAATAATTTGGGCCTTACTCACATGATATTTTCTGTTTTCTTAGTTTTCTCCATGAGAATACTAAAGACAAAACCTGAAACATATTGAAACTCTAAGTATTTGAAATCCTGAAGCATATGTATTGAATTCATCTTCTCAAATGGACCCCCCCATACTTCAAATATACTGCATTCAACTCAAAACCCTGGTGCGATATTCAAAAAATGAAAAAAGTCATAACCTTGTCCCTTCCCGTACATGATCTAAATGAGAAATCAGAACCTTGAAAAAATGTGGATTATTTCTCAATCAGGGCACACTGCAACATGATAAAAACATAACATTAAATCTGAAGCTTCATATGAATATTTGATTGAAGTTGGGCACTTGCTACATTCAACATTCTAACAAAGATCCATTCTATATATCTATATTTTTTTGAAGATCTTTCAATTGTCATATTCATACAGCTTGCATCAACCTCTCACACAAAAATCTCTTTGATTTGAGTCTGAATATTTCTAGTCCATCTTGCTACCTATGCATTCACGATCATGCACTTTCACTTATGCTATGTCCAGTATGAGTTTTGCTCATTCTGGAGGAAACACCTTCACATTACAATTCTTGTGTAGCCTACCTTTGAAAGGTATATTTGAATGACTAAACAAGTGGATGATAGGACAGCATTAGGTATTTTGGTTTTCTTCTTTCAAATAACAGTGATACTGAGACTCTACTCATAGCAATCATTTGCATTTCCAATCATAATGAAACTGATCGTCTATTGCCGAATCATTCTTTTAACCTTGTCCCCTCCCACTATCTAGATGGAAGTTGAAACTCTTTTATTTGTCTTGATTATATAACAAAACTGTTTCATGTACGAATACCTTTCCTGAATGAACAGAAATTGAAACTCATTCCTACCTTTATCTCCTTTATTGAATAGTGCTTGTTGTAATTAGGCATTATGTATGCCTGTTCACCCATAAGAAACATAACACTATGATTTAAACCATGAAGATGATGTACTGTACTTAGTTGAATTGACTAAGCTGATTAAACCCACTATTTGCCTGTAACTTTCAGAAACATTTTGACCGTTATGAGCGAACAGTTGGTTTGAAAGATGAACTATGTTTTACTCTTTTGGTTGTATATTACTTTCTTTGATGAATATGATGATGTGACCTTTAACATCAGCCCATTTAATGAATAGGGAAGCATGTCGAGCTCTACCCTTGTGGGAGCCCGTTTTTCTCCACATGCTTGGCCTTCGAATAATGTTCAGCTTCGTGATTTTACCTATACCTGCACAAGGAAACAAACAATGTTAGCATAAAAAATAGAACATGTTGATCATGATATTGTTATCTCTCCTTCAGCCCACTTCTTTCGTACTGCACTTGATTGATTGTTTCAATGCATGGTTAATAGTAGGTTGTACTATTGCAAGTGCCTCATATAGGTTATTTCATAATTGGAGCCACTAACACCCCCCCTCTTTTCTCTTACAGGTCGACAGAGCTCAAGAAGATAAGGTGCACCATTCAGCATCAAACGTCGATAATCAGGCAATGATGATTATGTCGTTGCTTATATGTTTTATTTTCTGCATCTTTTGTAGTAAAATGTGCTATTAACAATGTGTTATAATAGTTATATCCATGGCTTGTGTGGATCTTTCATTTCAATTATGCTTTTCAATTGAAAAGAAAATGCATTTTCATGCAATGTTGTAATATCATTCTGATTGTGAAATCAAATGAAGCCTTGTAAAAATATGAGTTCTTTATGAAATAAAAGAAAGCATTTCAAATGTTATTTTGCTTATTTGTCCAATTCTATATTTCTATCATTTCTGGAACATCTGAATGGCATTCTGGAAACTTAATTTCTGAAACTCTATTTCTCCTTTAAAGACGCATCACTGTTACTCAATGCATAATAATGATAATTCGAAACAGCATTGAACTTAAACTACAATTCCACCTTATGATGTGATAACATTCAGCCAACTCCTCCAATTGAACTGAGGAAAAAAATATGTAACATTTTGGTGATTTCTACTATATGCTTGCCTGCTAAGCATAGATCAGTGGCCTTTAAATAATTCATTGGGCGCGGAGTCAATTCTTCCCCTCTCTTGAAACTCAGAAACTTTGAACAGCAACACTCCAAAACAACAGCAAGAAAATGAAACAGAACTTGAAATCAAACTAACAGGCCCTAATGGCCAACAAATCAATGCGTAGCAGTGCTTAGAGAAAGCAAAAACTACTAAAATTAAAAAATGTGTGAAACACACTTATTTGCAAGCTACTCTACTTTTCACTAACTAGTGAAAAAAGGTACTCAAACAAAACCATTTACGGGTTTGGAAAAATAACTGCCTCTCCTAATCAACCGAGGATACTTTGCATGCTCACAAATTTGTACTAAGAGGTGGAAAATGAGGATACTTTTCACACATTTTTGTGCCACAACTTGTAAATAACAATCAAAGATGCAAATCATGTGAATATGATCAAGCATACCTCCAATTTGCCCAGAATGAATAAACGGGGTTTGCTGCCCCTCGATTGCCATCTCATCCTTAGGTGCACTGGAAATCCTTTGGACCCTGCCAACAACCCTGGCTAGATGTCTGATGGGGCAGCCTCTCGAAAGGGTGAAACCGGAACTTTCCCCTCTGGTTCCTTGCTAGTTCCCTACTACTTCAATCTCGTTCTATTTGAACTATTGCACCAGGTTCATCAGGGTTCTAGCATTTGATAACCATGTTATCTTTACTTCCTTGTGAATAGATTGGTGGCTTATCATTGACACCTTCATGGCTTTGCTGATCAAAACTTGATGGCTTTGTTGTTTCATATGCATTATCTTCATCATTACTAAAAAATAAAGGAAGTTCTTCAAATAAATTGGTCAAACCTTGAGTTTGGACACCCCCTTTTGTCTCCTCAAGCTGCTGCTCCAAAATTTCCCCCTCAAAAGGTGAGTGTTTGGCATCTAAGTTTGAAACAAAAGCTTCGAGGTCATCCCAAAACATGTCGTCTTCCCTCTCACTTTCAGTTCCTTGTGGAGGAAGACTATTAGTTACTTCACTACAACTCCTCTGAGGTATCAAAACATTAGAATTTTGAACTTCTTCCTGCTGTTCTAGAGTGGGTATTGGCGTAATCTGAGATGAGATTTCCTCATTATCCAGAAAAAATGGTAACTCATTGAACAAATCAGGCAGAACTTGAAAGTTGTCGGCCATTTCTTGATCTTGAATTTGTGGTTCCTCAAACACAGTCTCCTCTATCTCCTGTAGCAACTGCTCCTAACATTTTGGGTCTTTTGTATCGTTGTACCAACTGGATATTTCAAAGTAATCATCGATATTCTACCATTCCAAAGAATCAACTTCCTCTGCACATGCAACACTCTTATGTTCAGTCGAGAAAGGAGTGCAGTCAGCAGCAACCGCCTGCTCTGTATGTTGTAGCAATTGTTCCTCTAAAAACCTTCCATTGTCCTCCACAAAACAAGGTTCTTCTCGTTCAATCTTCAATTGCTGCAAGCGATATTCTTTCATAGCTATATGCAATAATTTTACTCTTCTAGCTTCTTCCATGGTGAAAGATGAGTCATTCTCTAAGACAATAGATCTACTCTCACAAAAGCAAGTAGTGGCAGGACCATTAGACCTATCTGATTGGGAAACTTGGAAAATCTCTGGAGTCTCTTAGAGGAAAAGATGTTGCTCTCTAATGGACTGGTCTTGAGTGATCACAGGTTCAGAAAGTTCTAACCTAGATTCTTGCAAAGGTAAAAAATCTCTAAAGCTAGGAATTTTGGCTTTAGTAGGGTTAGGAGGTGTAGCTTTCATAAAACTTGGAAATTTAAACTCACAAACCTCTTCTTGAATAGGATGTTCTAAGATGGCAGGAGCTGTCCGGGCTTCATGCATTTGATACTGAACAAGCAGAAGATTTTTTTGTCCGGTTGCTTCTCTCTCTAAATCCTTCTCAAACTGTGCTCTCTGAGTCTCTAGCTCTTGATCATGAAGATAGGCCTGATAAGCCAGCTTCACCTGCTGCAGATTATACTCAAGTTTCTTCTTGATCTCCTCCAGTTGACTCATGTAATCAAGCAGTGTGCTCTTTATACTTGCAATCCCCTCCTGCTGATCTATTTCATTCATTTTCCTTGCATAGTTCAACAATATATCATTGAAGCTCAAGTCTTAAGTCTCTTGGGACTGATTTGGAACATATGAGGGCTGAGATAAATAATGAGCAAGGGTGGGTGGGTGGCAACTATACTGGGTATGTTGATTTTGAAAAGTCATGGAACTAAAACCAGTAGCATGATTACGCTGATATGGTTGATACGAATATGGATACGCTGGGCCTTCATGATACGGTGGATGGTATGACATATTATCATGAAGCCTTGACATGCTTGTTCAGCTAAAGGCTAAAAATGAGCAAAAATTTAGAATCCTAACAGCATACCAGCACTTGATCATTTTGAAACCAGAAAAGGCTTCTTGGAGTCGCCATGGTGTTTGATGACTATGCCTCCAAAGGCTAATAATTCTGAAGGGAACCCCTGAACCTTCAGTATGTGTTCTTTTGTGCGTATTCACACTGGATCTGCTTAAAAATCAGAGAACGGAGTTGCCAGGTATATTGAAAAGGGCCTCCAAAAGGCTGAATAACTTGCTGCATACACCAAGCAGCAACCTTAAAGGATTAAAACTTCTCTGAAATTGATCTTGAGATTCCCACTAGGCGTGCCAAAAATTGTTATCAATAGTTTTGCACCCTACTGAATACAATATTTAGCAAACTATTAAAACATAGAAACCTCTTTCAGATGTGGGTGAACTGCACGAAAGAGGAATCTTCAGAGTGAGCTAGTTCTCTGAATGATAAATCCTATTCTAAAACATCAGGGGAAAAGGGATAAAAGATGAACTGAAAATAAATCTGAATCTAACTGATGTTTGATTAAAACTTCTAACAGAAAATTGAATCCTACCACTCACAACAATTCCTTCACTACAATGATTCCTACAATCTCACCAATACATGATTTCATCATTAATTCATATGAAGATTCAGAACTTCGAATACAACATATAACCTGAAAACATGAAACCTTATGCAGAAAAACTCATAAAGGAAAGACATTAAGGTTTCAAATTTGAATACACAAAACATCAAACTGTTGTTACCAGTCTTGAGACAAGAAAGTGGAAAGAAGAACTCTACTGTATTATTGGAACCGAAAGAGTGTCAATATGTCAAAACTGAGTACAATGTTCACAAGCTCAAAAATGCATAAGAGCGGGAACTCTGGTTTGAACTACTGAGGATAGCTAAAAGACTAAGTCTATCAAAACATAGCTCTCTAGAAACCCTAATCCAAGCTCAGAAAAAGCCTCAAGGAGAAAGGCTTCAAACTGCCTCAAAAATTGCCTAAAAGCAGAAAAAAGCATACTGCTTTTATGATCACACTGTCAAGCCTCTAAAAATAGGCTAATCTTGCTTTAAAAGCTCAAAAACACCTTATCTCTCCAAGATAGATCTGAAATCTGACCAAAAGGAAAAGTCAACAAAAATCTGGTAAAAATAGCAAGAAAACACAAGCAATTTATAGAATACCACTTTATCATTCTGCTTTACAAGATGCAAATTTGCACAATTAATCTATTTTTTGCAATTAAAGATTTTTAAAAATATATTTTGCAAAAAAGATCTTATTTCTCCAATACAATATTCTGATTTTCTTTTAAAATCATAAAAATAAAACACATAATTATCTTCTTCTCATCAAAATCCTCATTGATTTCTTTAAAATCAATTTTAAAACAAAGAACCCTAAAGAATAAATGACCCTAAATCATAGGGTATTCACAACTCACCCTTAATTGATTTTCAATATTCAAGCCCTTCAAAAATACTAAGGAATGAATAAGTCTAAAAGACTTAACCTTCGACCTAACAAAGAAACTTGGCCCCCACATAAGTATTAAACTCAGATTTTAATAAAGTCACAATGAAACATAATGAATTTCGGCCTCCATTAGAAAATTGGCATGTGCATTGACCAAACCTTCTGGATGCTTATCGTGTTGGGTCGAATTAGGGCATGCACAAAAGAAGTCAAACCCTAATATGATTCATTTCGTAATGATCATTTGGCAAAAACACGAGCTCTGCCTGAGAGAAACCTGCTGCCATGATTGAGCTCGAACTGGGTTATCTTCTGGAGTCTGCAATACTCGAATGCCATGGGTAAGTGAATGCTTGTTTCTCCATGTATTTTGCTCTCGAAAATGGCCATTAAAGCCATGGTTGTACATGTCTTCTAATCTTTTCATGTCTCTGTAATGCTTCCAATTCCTACTATACCTGGTCGCCATATAAAAGATCGACCCATGATTGGAAAGCTTTGTGAGAGCTTGACTGAGGATTATGTTGTTTGGATTTTTGAGAACTCCATAGAGCTCTGGCCGCAGCTTCTTGTCTTCTGACAGTCATGAAATGGTAAGCTCTATTTTCTTCCTTGTTGGCATCTCTCTTCAGAATAGAAAGCTTATAATTTCATATCTCTGTGAATTATCATTTTCTATTTATAATTTTTTGGCCACTACACAGGCCACACACCATGTTCATGCATTTCCACTGCTTATACTTAGAAATTTTGTGTGATTTCCACCTTTTCCTTCAGATTTCGAGCTAAGATAGAGAGCTAAGAGAAAACTCTTATTTCAAGAGAACATTGGGCCTGAAAATCTCCTCTTGGCCGCACCATCTACCTATTGAATATGAGTTTTGGAAACACTTAGGGTTCAACCATAATTGTTTCCTCCTTCCTTTTTTTTTCAAATTTTGAGCTAATCCTTACATGGGTATCATGTATGAGTGAAGAAAATTGTATTCCAGAATGAACCCTAATATGGGTATGAGCAAAATCTGAGTATTTAATCATTCCTATAAAAACTGGCTCGACTCACTATTTAATTTTGTATTTTCTATATCTATGTAAACTCCACCATATGGAATTTTATGTTAAAAAAAAATAGTTTTCCTTTTATCACTATTGAAAACCCTCATAGGGGTATATGAAATTCTGGAAAATGTCTCTTGCTGCTCCACAAAAATGACTGTATATTCTTTGCAAATTAAAATTGCTTTATTTGAGTCTCAAACCAACTGTGAGTAAAATGGAAAATAACAAAATCTGTATGTATAATAATTTGGGCCTTAATCACATTATATTTTATGTTTTCTCAGTTTTCTCCATGAGAATACTAAAGACAAAACCTGAAACATATTGAAACTTTGAGTATTTGAAATCCTGAAGCATATGTCTTGAATTCATCTTCTCGAATGGACCCCCCCATACTTCAAATATACTGCATTCAACTCAAAACCCTGGTGCGGTATTCAAAAAATGAAAAAAGTCATAACCTTGTCCCTTCTCGTAGATGATCTAAATGAGAAATCCGAACCTTGAAGAAATGTGGATTACTTCTCAATTAGGGCACACTGTAACATGATAAAAACATAACATTAAATCTGAAGCTTCATATAAATATTTGATTGAAGTTGGGCACTTGCTACATTCAGCATTCTAACAAAGATCCATTCTATATATCTATATTTTTTTTAAGATCTTTCAATTGTCATATTCATACAGCTCGCATCAACCTCTCACACAAAAATCTCTTTGATTTGAGTCTGAAGATTTTTGGTCCATCTTGCTACCTATGCATTCACAATCATGCACTTTCACTTATGCTATGTCCAGTATGAGTTCTGTTCATTCTGGAGGAAACACCTTCACATTACAATTCTTGTGTAGCCTACCTTTGAAAGGTATATTTGAATGACTAAACAAGTGGATGATAGGACAGCATTAGGTATTATGGTTTTCTTCTTTCAAATAACAGTGATACTGAGACTCCACTCACAGCAGTCATTTGCATTTCCAGTCATAATGAAACTAACTGTCTGTTGCTGAATCATTCTTTTAACCTTGTCCCCTCCCACTATCTAGATGGAAGCTGAAACTCTTTTACTTGTCTTGATTATATAACAAAATTGGTTCATGTACGAATACCTTTCCTAAATGAACAGAAATTGAAACTCATTCCTACCTTTATCTCCTTTATTGAACAGTGCTTGTTGTAATTAGGCATTATGTATGCCTGTTCACCCATAAGAAATAGAACACTATGATTTAAACCATGAAGATGATGTACTGTACTTAGTTGAATTGACTAAGCTAATTAAACTCACTATTTGCCTATAACTTTCAGAAACATTTTGATAGTTATGAGCGAATAGTTGGTTTGAAAGATGAACTATGTTTTACTCTTTTGGTTGTATATCACTTTCTTTGATGAATATGATGATGTGACCTTTAACATCAGCCCATTTAATGAATAGGGCAGCATGCCAAGCTCTACCCTTGTGGGAGCCCATTTTTCTCCACATGCTTGGCCTTTGAATAATGTTCAGCTTCGTGATTTTACCTATACCTACACAAGGAAACAAACAATGTTAGCATAAAAAATAGAACATGTTGATCATGATATTGTTATCTCTCCTTTAGCCCACTTCTTTCGTACTGCACTTGATTGATTGTTTCAATACATGGTTAATAGTAGGTTGTACTATTGTGAGTGCCTCATATAGGTTATTTCATAATCGAAGCCACTAACACCCCCCCTCTTTTCTCTTACAGGTCGACGGAGCTCGAGAAGACAAGGTGCACCATTCAGCATCAAACGTCGATAATCAGGCAATGATGATTACGTTGGTTCTTATATGTTTTATTTTCTACATCTTTTGTAGTACAATGTGCTATTAGCAATGTGTTGTAACAGTTATATCCACGGCTTGTGTGGATCTTTCATTTCAATTTTGCTTTTCAATTGAAAAGAAAATGCATTTTCATGCAATGTTGTAATATCATTCTGATTGTGAAATCAAATGAAGCCTTGTAAAAATATGAGTTCTTTATGAAATAAAAGAAAGCATTTCAAATGCTATTTTGCTTATTTGTCAAATTCTATATTTCTGTCATTTTTGGAACATCTGAATGGCATTCTAGAAACTTAATTTCTGAAACTCTATTTCTCCTTTAAAGACGCATCACTGTTACTCAATGCATAATAATGATAATGTAAAACAGCATTGAACTTAAACTACAATTCCACCTTATGATGTGATAACATTTAGCCAGCTCCTCCAATTGAGTTGAGGCAAAAAATATGTAACAAGTACAATAGAGTAGTGTAACTGTATTACTAAAAACTAGGAATGCAAGTACATCATCAAATAGTGCAACCTTCTAAGAAGGAGCATCTGACTCTTATTTATAGGAAAATAAATGACTAACTAAGCAAGAAGGTCAACTCCACGAACTGGGAAGATGCCACTTTAGGGAAAGCAGACAAATTGGAGAAGCAGTTATGCATGCATGGAATATGGCCAGACATGCTTTCCTCAATGCAGATTTAGCATAGCAGTAACACCTATATTTGTTCAACATCAATAAAGATCATTTACAAGGCAGTTACAACTCAGTTTGCATGAGGAATCTCCCATCGTCGACCTCTTTGAATGATTCCCTTCATTTACCTTTTCATGACCACTTTGTTAGTCGTTAAGGTGAATGACCAGCTGGCGAAATCTTCTCAATCTAGTGGCCTCAAATCATATCTACATGGCAATATTAGTACGCACAATAATTGCATATCTATAACTATCTTAAAGAAAATTCATTAATCCACATGTAGAATTAACATAGATAGTCCATATAACATGTCATTTTCATTAAAGATTTGCAGAGATAAAATTAGGCCCAATGTCTATGGTTTCGAGGAAATATCAACATTCAAACATCAAAGTTCATGAAAATTTCAACAAATAGATCATAAATTCTACCAAAATTAAACCATAAACTAGACTCATCATCCCCCCAACCTAAGGTTTTGTTGTTCCTCTTACAAGGGAAGGGTTGTTCTTCTACTTAGTCAAATCCCTAAAATTTGTAACCACCAACTATCCCACATCAGTGGTTGTTGTCCATGAATCAGGAGCCCAATAGAACCCTTGTTGTCTATCCAATTTGGTCCATCTTTGTATCTCTACAACAATATCATAGTGTTAAAACTTGTAATTTGGCATGGGCCACATCGAGATGGGTGGCTGAAAAGTCGATCAAAGCCAAAATCATCCTTTTGTCCTCCCAATATGTATATATCTAACAATTCTCTTAAGTGTTGCAGCATAGTTTTGTATAGAGTGGGGCTCAGATTGCTTTAGCCCATCTGTTAGGTTGTTCCATCTTTGTGACAGGTATCTCTTCATATTTTTCTCTTTTTCTTTTTCCACCAACTCATATTCACTATAAACTGCTTCTATCCAAGGCATAATCCTATTGCCATAGCTAGGTTTGAAAAGCATTCTACGCCACTCCCTATAAATGTTCCTTGGATTTCTTGATTCAGCCCTGATGGGCAGAGGGATGTTGGATTCCAATTGCTTATAAGCCCCATATTTTTGTCCCCAACTGATCTCATTTTGTACCTAGGAAATAAATTCCCCTAATTGGACATCCCCAACATATAACAGTGGATTCCAATTATGGTCTTGAGTCACAACATAATTGTGCAAGTAAAATTCACACAACAAATTCTTCATCTCACAGGAAGCAATCATATAAGCATTAAAAAATTCAATAGGAGTCTCAATAGAAGGGTTCAAACCTGAGACAATCCTTGCCAACTTGAAAGAAAGATATTTATCCTTCAAATGCAAAGCATAGACCCTTGGAGGGGCCCTGCATTCTAAAATCTGGGGTACCAAGGCTGTCATATCGTCCACCTTCTTTAAAGTAGAAATTTTTGCATCCTTGTCTACAATCTCCTCATATTTCTTTTAAATTTCCTTCTTCAGCCTACATTTCTCTTATTTCCATTCCTCTTCTCTTCTTTGCATCTCTTTCCATAAATGCATAGCTACCATGTGCATTGAAAAATATGGGGGGTTAGGTATTCCTACCAACATTTTTCTTGGCACTGATGCTTACTCTTCATATAGTACCAGCTACAGGGATTCAGGTTGTTCAGTCAATTCTGGCTGCAGGACCTCTTGTTCCTATTTTTGTTCATGTTGTAGGATCTCTTGCTACAAGATCTCTTGTTGTAGGAAATCCTGATTTTTCTCATACCCTTGGTTATCAACTTGTTCTAAAATATCAGCAAGACCTGCCAGTGTTATGTTTGTTGCTTTCTCAAATATATCCTCTTCCTCAACATTCACTTACCCCATTGGAGCTTTTGTGTCCCCCTGTGATATTTCTCTAGACTTAGGGATTTCCTGTGGAGGCATATCAAAGGCTGGCCCGGCTGGTCTTGATTTCCTAGGAGGGCTTTCACATTTTTCTTTAGATGTAGGATGAACAATGTTAGCCTTCCACTTCCTAGAGCTAGGTACTTCTTTTTCTGTTAGTTGCTTTTTAGCTTTTCCTTTCTTATTTTTGCATCTCTTTTGTGCCCTAGTTTTCATTAGGATGCCAAGTTGAACATCATCATCAGAATCTGGGGAGGAGCTTTCTTTGTCTGAGTACTTTGTCTCAAAAGAGCTAATCTCTATGGTTTGTTCTACTGTAGGAGGCTTTGCACTAGGGCCTACACCAGAGGTTGAAGCAGTAGGAGTGGCTTCAGCCACGCTCAATCTCCTACTAGACCTATGGGGTTGAGGTAAAACACTAGGTCACAAATGATCTAGTCTAATTTCATTAATATTTATGAATTATTCCCAAGTCATCTCAGATACATCATGCAGAGACTTCTCAACTAACAATTTAATCAAACAATGGTGGGAAACATAATTGTCCCTACCTTTCTAAGTCTTGGCTACCATGATTGAAAGAAGGTGGCAAAGCATGTTCAACACATTCATCCTCCTCTCATGCCTCATGTGATTCAAGAGTTTAAAGTGCAAAGAATGTAGGTTTGACTGGCATCCTTCACAGGTGATATATTTTATGACATGAACAGCTACTTGCTTCCATGGCTCAGGCAGAGAGATTCTTTTTACACCTTTTTTTTCCATGCTCAATGGAGGGTCGCCAGGTTCTATAAATTCATCCCTAGTTGACCTGGCATCTATGGAAGTAGGGTAATTTTCACCATTAAAAGGAAACCTTGTAGCCTCTGCAATTCTTTCTTCAGTAGCCAATACTTCCATCCCTTTTATCGTGGCTTTTCCCTCAAACAATGTCTAGGAAAATTCTAATGCAATGTCTTCATTAAAACCATTCAGCTTCATGAAATAGTCTAACCAGCCAAGGTTTCTGAATTCAGCTTGTGAAGGTGCATCCTGCAGTAATACATCATGAACCGTGGGTTCATTCCTGATTAACCCACCTCCCATTGTCTGCAATCAACAATCACTCTGCAAATTTTCCTTCTTGCAATACTACCAAATTTCCAATGCCAATGTTCCCTGAATTTTCCTTTTTTTTTACCTTTTCTTCCTTTCTATTTTTCCTTTTGGTGACTAAAGATTATGATAGGATAAATAATGGCATTAAATGAGTAATAAAGGAATATTATGATGGAGAAAAATGGCAGCGACAGCTGGTGTCACCTCACACGTACGAGTCGTCATCTTACTCAAAATTCAAATTGGCTTGATTTAAAATTGCTAATGTAGACCAGTATGGAATGACACATGGGAAAAGTACTCACATCTTTCCCCCCAGCCTAAATTTGAGCATGTGTCCTCACATGCAAGGTGGTAAGGATGATTTGACAAGGATAGGGAATAATGGCATGCTATGGTGAACATCCACATTAATTCACAACAATTAAATGAATGCACTAAAGACAATTAATAGATAGAAATTAATGCAAACATACCTAGATTCATGGAAGATTCATTGCAAATATTGTGGAGAAATTATCTGTCATCTTTTAAGAAATAAGTTAAGCAATTAATGAAAAATGAGGTGGAATGAGGTGGAGTGGAATGAAGTGAAGTGATGGAAGAGAGAGAAAGGTGGAGATGGATGGGCGGATGGGTGGATGGGTGAAGAAGTGGATTCCCATAGAAGTGGAAGTCTTTATTATGACAAGTACATACCTTAATTAGCCAGAAGGAGGGACACTAGGTCCACTTCCCTTGGCTACATGAAGTTTGAGTTTTGCATGCTGAGTGAATTGTTGCAGGAACTCCTCTTTGGAAGTTGGCTTGTGATACAATCTGAGGAGATGACCATTGACAAATAGTTTAAATCTGACTGGGTCAATAGTAGTGAGTTGAACAACACCATTCGGGTATACTTCAGCAACCTCATATGGTCCTAGCCACCGTGTCTACAATTTTCCTACATTATCTTGATATCTTGAATCATAGACCAAGGCCCAATCTCCTGGTTGTAATTTCCTGTCCTTGATGAATTTATCATGCCACCTGATTCTCTAATTTTGCACTACCTCTATGTGATGCAAGGCTTCTCTCCTCATCTCATCCAAAGCATTCAGCTACAGGATTCTTTCTCTTTGTGCTTCAAAGATATCCATCCCCAAGTCCACTGCAATACTAAGAGTCTTATGTTCAAATTCAATGGGCATCATGGTTTTTTTCCATACAGCAACTCAAAAGGAGTGAAGCCTGTAGTTGTCTTCCAGTTTCTCCTATAGGCCAAGATAGCTTCTGGCAGCTTGTTTATCCAATCTTTTTTATGAACAGCCACTATTTTTGTCAAAATTGCTTCAATGTCCCTATTAGTCTCCTCAACTTGACCATTGGCCTGGGGGTGATAATGAGTAGACTTCCTAATTCTTATGTTGTACTCATTGACCAATGTTGCAATAAGGGTTGATATGAATTGAGCCCCTTGATCAGTCACTATCTCTCTTGGAACTCCATACCTTGTGAAAATCTCCTCATAAAGAAATTCAACAACCTTATTGTCTCTTGCATGCTTCATGGCCTTAACTTCTACCCACTTAGTTACATAATCAGTGCAAACTAAGATATAAGACTTACCATTTGATGGAGGATCAATGGGTCCTACAAAATCTAGTCCCCATTTGTCAAATGAAGTGAATACTACTTGAGGGAAAAGTGGCATCTCATCAGATTTGGTTGGTCTACCCATCCTCTAGCATCAATCACATTTTCTTGTATACCTTCTTGCATCCTTGTGGAGTGTTGGCCAGTAATATCCTGTGTTCAAAATCTTCATTATTGTCCTCTTGGCTGCAAAATGTCCTCCACATGGTTCGTTGTGCCATGTATGTAAAATATCATGTCTCATCTTCTCTCACACATCTCCTCATGACATGGTTTGGTCCAGTATAAAAAAAACATCTAGCAATCCATGAAAAAGGAAAAGATTTTTCAATGAGCACCCTTCTCTCTTTTGGAGAGAAGTGAGGAGGAACTCTCCCTATGACCAAATAATTAGCTATGTCAGCATACCAGGGTGTTTGCACACTAATGGAGAATAGATGCTCATTAGAAAAGGAGTAATCTATGGCTTGATTTTCTTCTGATGTAGTCAGTCTTGAAAGAAAATCTGCAACAACATTGGTCTTCCATGGTTTATCCACAATGGTTATGTCAAGCTCCTGCATCAACAATAACCATCTTGCCAACCGACCTATGATCAGGGGTTTATTTATGAGATACCTAATGGTTGCATGATCAGTGTGCATAAAGATTTGATAGCCTATTATGTAGTGTTTGAATTTGTTTAGGGAATAGATCACTACCAACATTTCTTTTTCTATCACTATATAGTTGAATTCGACTCCTTTCAAGTTTTTGCTGACAAAGTGAATGGAATTTTCAATAGATCCTTATTTTTGTCCTAAAAATACTCCTATGGCATAGTTTGATGCATCTATATAGATGTGAAAAGGAAGCTCCCAATTAGGTCCTTTGAGTACAAGAGCATGAGTCAAAGCCGACTTCAAATCAGAAAATGTTTTGTCATAGTCTTATGTCCATTGAAATTCAACATCTTTGGTGAAAAGAGTATACAATGGTGTTGCTATTTTGCTAAAATCCTTGATGAATCACCTATAATATCCTACATGTCCCAAGATACTCCTAACATCTTTTTATTTTGCAGGTGTGGGTAGATTTGTGATCACCTCAATCTTTGCAGGGTCTACTTGAATTCCTTTGTGAGAGATTTAGTGTCCAAGAACTACACCTTCCTGCATCATCAAGAAACACTTTTCAATTTTTAGAGAGAGATTGTGATCTTCACATTTCTGTAGGACTCTCCTAAGATTCTCCAATGCTTCATTAAAATCAGTACCATAGGTGGTCAAATCATCCATATAAATTTCCATGCAATCATGAGAAATGTCTAAAAATATGTTAATAACTGCCCTCTAAAAAGTTGCAAGTGCATTGCATAAGCCAAATGGAAGTATCAAGTAGGCATATGTTCCCCATGGATAGGTAAAGGTGGTCTTCTCTTAGTCCTTAGGTGCAATTTGGATCTGGTTATAGCCACTAAAGCCATCTAGAAAATAAAAGTATTGCTTTCCTGCAAGTGAGTCCAAAACTTGATCTATGAAGGGTAAAGGAAAATGGTCATTTTTGGTGGTAGCATTAAGTTCCCTGTAATCAACACAAACTCACCATTTCCCTCCTTTCTTGGGCACAATCACCAATGGAGACACCCACTGGCTATCTGAAATGGGGTAGATAAATCCTACATTTAGCATTTTTTATAGTCTCCTTTTACAATTTCTCTTAGTGCGGGGTTGATTCTTCTTTGTGGTTGTCTAACTGGGGTACAATCATCTCTAATATAAATTCTATGAGTGCAAAGCTTAGGGTCTAGTCCCTTCATCTCATGATAGTCCCACGCAAATGCATTTTGGTGGGTCCTCAATAAGTTTTCTAACAACGATTGTTGTTCTTCATTCATTTTGTTGTTAATATTCAAATATTTTCCTTTTGACACCTGTACTTGTGTAGTTAACTCTATCATAGTTTCTTCATTAACACATGGTACCTTGAGTTCATATGGAAGCAATGTATGGGACATACCTATTGCTGCAAGAAGTCCAGTTGTAGGAAGAGAAGTTGCAGGAAGAGTGTCTGCAGGAAGTGCGTCTGCAAGAAGAAAGGTTGCACGAAGAGCGGGAAAAAGTGTCATGATTGGAACAGTTGAATGAGAAGATGATGCTTCCTCCACTTCACAATGATTCTAAATGATGTTAGCCAATACTTCATCTTCATCTTGGAGCTACATAAAAAAATTTCTTCCTAATATCATAAGTTGTGCCACAAAATTAACTTCCTCGGCCTCTTCACCAATATGTGGCCATACGGGATTATCCTCATCATGTGATGGTTGAACAGGAGGATAAAGAGAAATATTTTTTATGCTCTTTCCATCAGAAATGGTCATGTCTCCTATCCTGCATCCAATACATGCATTTGTTGTTGCTAACCATGGCCTTCCAAGAATAATGGGATACCCGCCTAGTGTGACCTTAGGAGAGAGAATAATGAAATCTATTGGGTACTCTCATGAGTCTAGAATTACTACAAGATCCTCTACTATACCATCAGGCTTAATAGTAGAACTATCAGCAAGCTATAGGATAGTAGGAGTAGGTACCATGCTTGCAACATTTAGTTGTTGTAGGATATCCTTAGTCATTACATTTATTGTCGCTCCCAAGTCAATTAGAGCATTCTTTATTTGAATCTCATTTATAACAACTCCTACCATGAGACTACCTGGGTCATTATACTTATGGACAGTCACTTTCCCAAGCATTATGTCAGCTATTTTTCCCACCACATGAACCGTAGTGGGGTCTTTCTTCTTTATTCCTGGTTTCTTGAGGCATGCTTCCTTGATTGCCTTGCCATAGATCAGAACATCTTTTATGGCCTAAAATAGGGGTATTTGGACACATATATGCTTCAGCTGATCTATAATGTCAAAATTTGTGTCCTCCTTTTCTTCCTTCTTCTTGGCAACTTCCAATCTCTGAGGAAATGGCGGTTCTTGTTCATTCTACTTGACTAGGATTGGTTCAATATTTTAAGGTGCACTGGGTTGAATGAGGGTATTCAAAGGCTCCTCTTCTTCCATAGGAAACTCAGTGATAATGGGTGTGGAAGGAGTTGGTATAGTAGTTCCTAAATGTAGGGGGATGTTACTCACACTCACAGCATATGCAGGGAATTGATTTGAATCAGCAGAGTATACAGGTTGTTGTTGTGGTTTTTATTTGGATTGGGTGTGGGCTAAGTTGGTAGCTAAGTAGCTTTAGGTGAATTTGAGCTTGAATTAGCAACATGAGGAATTATAGCAAGTTGTTGGGGCTGAGAAGGTGGCCACATGTAGCTATTTGGCTAGTTTTTCCATTGATGTCCTCCCCTACATTGATTTGTTTTCTGCCAATTTCCTAGGGGTGGCTGCCAATTCCCCTAAGGTTGCTACCATTGGGGTGGAGAGTTTTGATAATTAGGCTAGGTATTTAGAGGGTTACTCCAAGGTTGTGGTAGATATCCTCCATAGTTGGATGGATATGGGAGTTTCCATTGGTTACCAGATGAACAAGAATTAAAAGATGGCGCAGTAAAAGAGAGTAGATCTGGTGGCATACCTTGTCCTAGAGCCCAAGGCCTCCTTTGTGCAGCATACTACACTTGATCTTCTTTAATCTAAATTGGCTTAAACTAAGGTGCAATATGCTTGCTTTCAATATTAGCTACCATCTTGCATCTGCAGTCCTTCGTCTTTTGTCTACAATGGGGGCAATACTCTGCCAATGTTGCCTTTGCCTCCTCTTATTTCTTCTTGGCCTAAAGTGCATCCAATTGAGTAGCTAGATTGTTTATAATGTCTTGCTTGAAGTCTGCCAACAAATGAGTAATCTCCATTCTTGAAACTCCACTGGTAGATGACTTACCCATGGAAGATTGGTAAGCTCTCCCTTTCTTTAAAGTTTCCTTAGAGTAGTTTTGGCATATCTTCTTGATATCCTCCCAAGGAACTTGGGAGATATCTCCTCCTCCCATCAGGTCCAAAGCATCAATGCAGTCATCATTAATTCCTCCTAGGAAAAGAATCTTTTGTGAGTCTTCATTAAGTGTATGGTGTGGAGATTTTTGTAGGCAAAACAGAAACCTTGCAATGTAATCCTCCAGACTCTCATCTTCCTTTTGCTTCATCCTAAAAATGTCACCTCCTCTCATGTCACTGCCCCTGCAATACTCCTTGTATTTCTCAAGGAATTTTTTCTTCATGTCATCCCATGTCTCCACAGTATCTCTACCTAGGCTCGTGAACCATCTTAATGCAGCTTATTTCAAAGTGGTAGGAAATAGCTTAATCCTATGGGCATCAGTGGTATAGTCATAACTCCTGCAAAGTATGTCAAACTTGAACAAGAAGGTATCAGGATCTTCTGTGACAAGTCCATAAAACTTGGGAAGGACTGAAGCAAGGATATTTTTGAGGTTTTCTACTTCATTTTGATGAGCAATGGGGAAAGGAAAATTTGGTTGGTTAGGTTTGTTTCTATTTGCATCACCCATTCCTGCTTGATGTAGTTCCAAAGCAAAGGGATTCTCAAGCTGATTTTGGTCTTCAAAGGAAAATTCAGAGCTAGTCAAATTAGGAAATGCATCAACAAAGGGGTGTGGATCTTCTTCTTCTTCTTCTCTTGGCAAGTTCTGATATTCAACTAGCTGGAATGGATTAAGATTGTTAGGAAGGAATCTCCCATAAGCATCTCTTCTCCTTACTCTATGCATGCAGTATCAACTCACTATCAGCTAGCTCACACAAAGAATTGGTAAAGAATAAGGGGGGTCATTATTTCCTAAATGAGGGGTACATACTAAGAACAACTTTTAGAAATACTACAGCAAGAAAACTACCAATGACTCCAAAGAACTCCCTAGTTTGACACCATCCCCGACAATGGTGCCAAAAATGTTGGCCTCTTACAATGATCTAACAAATAATCCCTTACAGCTATGATTCAAAGATTAGAAATCTAAACTGAATAACTGTTCAATCATCATGAAGGTGCATTTAACTTTTCAACCCAGGGACGTGAACTTGAAATGGGTCAGCACAGTATGTGCACTAACGATCCAAAGTAGCCATATTCATTCTACAACTAAGAAAAACATAATGTTGAAGGTAAATTGCTTCGAAGGAAATAACATAAGTACTGAACATCAAACAACAACTATGCTAAGCTGAAATGCATGACAAAAATGAAAATCTGAGCAAACAAACAGGAAACTACTCTGTCTGCTTTGGCTGCAGGAACAGTCACAAAATGGAATTCTAGTGGCTGTAGGAACAGTCAGTGCCGGATTCTTAACTAATTGTTGAACAGAAAGTAATAACTGAACTAAACTAAACTAAGGATAGAATGCTCACCAAGTGGGCCCCCTTGGATGAGTATCCTCTAAAACTAATGTAAACTTAGATGCATGGACTTATAACTTCATCTTATTCATTGGAAAACATGAGTACAATAGAGTAGTGTAACTATATTACTAAAAACTAAAAATGCAAGTACATCATCAAATCATGCAACCTTTTGAGAAGGAGCATCCGACTCTTATTTATAGAAAAAGAAGTGACTAACTAAGCAAGGTGGTCAACTCCATGAATTGGGAGGACACCACTTTAGGGAAAGTAGAGAAAGTGGAGAAGCGGTTACACATGCATGGAATCGAGTCAAACGTGCTTGCCTCAATGCATATTTAGCACAGCAGTAATGCCTATATTCGCTTAACATCAATAAAGATCATTTACAAGGCAGTTACAACCTAGTTTGCATGAGGAATATCCCATCGTCAACCTCTTTGAATGATTCCCTTCATTGACCTTTTCATGACCACTTTGTTAGCCGTTATGGTGAATGACCAGCTGGCAGAATCTTCTCAATCTAGTGGCCTCAAATCATATCTACATGGCAATATTAGTACGCATAATAATCGCATATCTATAACTATCTTAAAGAACATTCATTAATCCACATGTAGAATTAACATAGATAGTCCATATAACATGTCAATGTCATTAAATATTTGCAGAGCTAAATTAGGCCCAATGTCTATGGTTTCAAGGAAATATCAACATTCAAACATCAAGGTTCATGACAATTTCAACAAATAGATCATAAATTCTACCAAAATTAAACCATAAACTAGACTCATCACAAACCATGTTAGGTTTATCTGACAACTGAAATCCTTCCAATTGTTCCATGTATACTTCCTCTTCCAACTCTCCATTCAAGAAAGAAAGCTTCACATCCATTTGATAAAATATGAAATCCTTATGTGTTGCAAAGGAAAAAAACATCTTGATTGCTTCCATTCTAGCCATCTGAGAAAATTTCTCCTTAGAGTCTATTCCTTCAACTTGTGCATATCCTTTACACACAAGCCTTGCCTTGTTTCTTACCACTTCTCTATTCTCATTCATTTTTTTTCTAAATACCCACTTAGATCCAATTATGTTTTTGTTTGCAAGTCTTGGGACAAGTTCCCAAGTTTGATTTTTCTCAATCTACATTAGTTCTTTTTCCATATATTTCATCCAATATTCATCTTATATGCCTCAATCACTGTCTTAGGTTCAACTTTAGAAAGTAGACATAAATTTACCTCTTCTTCAACAGCTTTCCTTCTTGTCAACACACCTTTTCTTTTTTCTCCAATGATCTATTATTCATAATGATTTCTCTTCACATAATTAGGGGTTTTAGGGGCCTTTTATGAAGCTTCTTCCTCTTCATCTTGTGCTTCATGTTCCTTATCTTTTTCTTCTTCTTCTCTATAGGTAGGTTCATCTGATTCATATCCATCTATCACCACTGAATTTTGTAGATCTTCATCCACTTTGACACTTGCACTCTCAACAATCTTTCTTAATATTTTATTGTAACATCTGTAAGCTTTGCTTTTAGTAGAATATGTAAGGAAGATACCTTCATCAAAACATGCATCAAAATTTCCTAAGTTTTCATTATCTCTTCTAATATATCATTTACTTCCAAACACTGTAAAGTACTTGATAGTACGGATCCTTCCATACCACAACTCATAAAGAGTTTTTGTGTTGTTTATCTTTGCTTGAACTCTGTTAAGTATGCAAACAGCAGTATGAATTTCTTATCTCCAATAGGCTTCCGGTAGATTAGATTCTTTCATCATAGTCCTTGCAACTTCTTGAACAGTCCTATTTTTCTTTTCAACCACTCCATTTTGCTGAGGATTCCATCAGGAAAACAAGTGCCTCTTTATGCCATGCTTCTCACAAAACATGTTAAATTCATTAGAGGTGAATTCTCCACCTCTATCAGACCTCAAACATTTGATCTTCAAATCCATTTCATTCTCAACCATAACCTAAATGCTTTGAATCTATCTAGAGCTTAAATTTTTTCTCTAAGAAAAGTAACCCATGTCATTCTAGAATAATCATCAATCAAAAGCATGAAATACCTGTCACCTTGAAGACTTCTCACTTTTGTAGGACCACAAAGGTTTGTATGCACAAATTCCAAAAATCTAGTATAAGATTGTTCTTTACCCTTGAAACTTCTCCTTATTTTCTTTCCAATTTGACACTCCTTGTAGATAGCATTGAAAGGCCTTTGTAATCATTGAAAAATCTTCACTACTTGAACTAAGTTGATTCTAACTAAGTTATCAAAATTTATGTGACACATCCTTTTGTGCCATAACTAGCTTTCATTAATCTGATTCATAAAGCAATGACCATCAACACCCTTGAGTTGATAAACATTTCCATTTGTCCTTTCTCCAGCAGTAATCATAGTTTTGGACCCTTTTTTGATCTCACATCCATCATCCTGAAACATAAGATTATATCCTTTGCTACACATCTGTCCAACACTCAAAATATCATGCCTTAAACCCTTGACATAGTGAAAATCATTAGTATTATTCTTGCCACCAAAATTGATTGAACCTCTTCCACAAATCTTAGCACCTAAATCATCTCCAAATTTAACAAGTCCTCCATCATATTTTTTCAAGTTCAACAAACTTACTCTTGTCTCTAGTCATATGATTTGAGTAGCCACTATCAATGATCCAATAGTTCTTATCATGTCTAACATGAAAAGAAGATACCAAAGTACCTTCAGCATTAACCTTTGTCACATTTGCCTCTTTTGTCTCCAGAGCACTTTCGTTCACACACCTTTCAGGGTTAGCATAAACAGATTCATCTTTTAAAGTCAAGAACAAGCATTCATTATCATCATACTCTCCATAATAAGATTCATCATCAGAAATACCAACATCTTCTCTAACATAATAGCTTTTCTTAATCATCTTGCCTTTGTTTTCCTTATTCTTAAATTGTTCACACTTCTATTTGGACATCTTGAAGCATAGTGGCCTATTTGTCCATAACTGAAACATTTGAAAGGTAATTTACCTTTGTACATACCGATGCCCTTTTTCATATTTCTTACAAAGTTAGCTTCCACATCATCAAAATCATCTCCATCTGAATCTTCAACTTTTTCTGATTTTTTCAGCCTTGAAAGCAATCTCCACTTTTGCACCATTATTCAGAGCATTTTTTTTCATTTCAAATGTAGTTAGTGTGTCAAACAACTAATCTCTAGTGTAAGTATTAAAATTTTCAACTTTCTCAATAGAAAAAACTTTTTTGACCATAAGAATCAAGAAGAGTTTTGAGAATTTTCTTTACCACTTTAGGTTCTTTGACTTTTGCACCAAGACCTCTCACTGCACTGACAAGTTCATCAACCCTTTGCATGTAACTTGTAACTATCTCATCTTTAGACATTCGTAAGTTCTCAAATTGTGTCTTTAGATTCTACATCTTAGCTTGTTTAACCTTATCATCTCCTTCATAAATGTTTTCTAGCTTATCCCAAACTTCTTTAGCAGTTTTCAAATCCATCACTTTCACTAATTCAGAATTTGCAAGACTACTCAAAAGAAACATTGCTTTAATATTTGTTTCATAGGCCTTGATCTCATCACTTGTGTTTGTTCCATTTGTAGGTATGGTATATGCAGTCTTCATTGCCTGTGCGCCATCAAATCCAAGGTAAACCAGATAGCCTTCCATCTTAACCTTCTAGAATGCATTGTCTATGTCATCAAACATAAGGATCTCCTTGTTTTTCATCCTAGATCTACCTCAAGTTGTTAATATTTTCTCCAAGGAACCTTGCTCTAATACCAATTGTTGAATGAACATGACAACTGAGAGGGGGGTTGAATCAATTGTATCTAATTAAAACATCAAAACCCTCAGCAATAATTAGATCTGCATGCATTCATTAAACCCTTAATCTATTATGATGTTTAAACATGAAATGCAGATAATAGAAACTAAAACAACAACACCATACACAAGAGAACACCTAATTTATGTGGAAAACCCAAGAAGGGAAAAACCATGGTGAGGATTAGCTCACAATATAAGTAATTGCAAAACTGGTACAAAGGATCACTGCTAAAATAGGATACACTGTCTAGAAAGGATCATAGCCAAGGCTCACTGCCAGAATGAAAAGAAGATAAAGAAAAAATGCTACACAAAGAACAAATCTCAATACAAAAAATATTCCACCACAATAACTTCAACACCTTCTTCTCACTGCATCTAGTAATCCAACACTTGAAAGTTTGCACTGCTCTACTCAATTTCACATCACTCACATTATACACTTTACACACACATCTATCCTAACCTCCTTTAACGATTCAACTCATACTTATACCATCCTCGACCTTGAAACCCTTTCCAAGGTTGACAATGCACCTTAAATGTGCAGATTCAAATTAGTTTGACACCAAAACATTCCCATGGTGGATTAGAATCAAGGTGGACCACACAAATCCTTAGGTAGGACCCAAATCTATCCTAACACACCTCAACATGCTTCCACAAACTTTAAAGACACTTCGCATGTAGTGTAAACACCAAGTTGATCGTTACCCCTGCAAACACCATTAAAATTTAAAGTACACGCTTCCTTTGATCAATCCATAACTTCCAGACAACAAAATTCACCTGAAAATGATCCAAAAACATCCTAAAAACTAAAAAAATCCTTCACAACAAGTTTCACCTAAAGAATGTACAAGCCTAGTACATCCTAACAACACTACCTCACACTATAACTCAGAAGACCATCTTTAGGAGCACCAAACCATGAACCCTCTTGACATAGGAAAGAAACCAACACCATCAACTCTCACTCAGAACTGCAAGTCTCAAAACAAAATTGTAGAGAAACGCGGAGCAAAGACATTTCTCCCAGACACATTTGTAATGCACAGTTCACACACTAGTGAACATAACTTCTTCTATACAACAATCCATTACCAAAAAATTTGAATATAGAATTTTTGACCACCTATAACTAACATATCCAAACCACACAAGCAGATCTTCAACCTAGAAGAAATGCAAAGAAAAACCAAAACACACCTCTATAACACAGAACAGTACTGTGACAATCTCTCTCAACCACTACACAATTGACACCAATGACAACATCTTCATACTTGCAATAGAATGTGGATGACCTGTAATTAATTTGGCACAAATTTTTGAATTCTCTGACAGGTAGTGGCTATAGGTACCTTCATCAACAAGTCCCAAACTAAACTATGGCAGCTTTTATTTATGATGTTATAGATACCTACTACATAATGAAGCAGTCTTCAATAATATTGGTGATTGTGGCACCCGTGCAATGTGTGCACATGAAGTAGGATAATAAATTATACTTGAGTACTCTTAGGTGGTGAGTTGTGTTGTTCATCTACTAAGTCACTATGAGAACCGATAGTATCTCCTGTTGAGTTGTTATCTTGATTGTATGTCTATATCTAAACCATTATTTTGACCATATTGATGCATTAGAGAAAGAAGAAAATCATCTTTCTGAGTTGGCTACTTGTATATCTTCAATTTGTGTCCATTCACCAATAGTGATAATCTAACTACATCTATTGTCTGCAACTTGACTGCTCCATTTGGGAATACCTGTTGGATTTCATAGGGTCCCAACCATATAGATTGCAGCTTCCCCTTATAATATTTGTATCTAGAATCATACAATAAATCCCAATCACCCACATTAAATTCTTTAGTCTTTATAAATTAATCGTGTCATTTATTCCTCTTTTTTTGAATTATCTTTGTGCGATGCATGGCCTCCATTATAATTTCATCCAACCCATTCAAATTGTGTAACCCTTCCTTTTGTGTTGTTTTCAAATCCATTTCTAATTCCCCTATTGTCGTAAGTGTCTTGTATTCAAACTCTATTGGTAGAACTATTGTTTTACCATACACTAGTTCATAAGGTGTGAAACCTATGATTGTTTTACATGTTCTATAAGCCCACACTACTTCAAGTAATCTAGATGCCCAATCTCTTATGTAAATTTGCATTTTTATGGTTAGAATATTCTCAATCTCTCTATTTGTAACCTCCACCTACCCATTGGCTTGGGGATGATAAGGTGTTGATTTTCTGTCTTATTTCATATTCTTCAACCAATTTAGAAATTAGTTTAGAAGTAAACAGGGGACCTTGATCATTTATAATTTCTCTAAGTACTCCATACTTGGTAAAGATATCTTCATACAAGAACTTAGCTACATTCCCATCTCTTGTAAACTTTAATGCCTTAACTTCAACCCATTTTGTCAAATAATCTATACAAACCAAAATATACTCTTTGTTATTAGATGTTGGTGAAATTGGTCCAATAAAGTCTAGCCCCCATTTGTCAAATGGTGCTAGTTTCATCTATGGCTGCAAAGGCATCTCATATGTCCTTTTTTTTCCCATTTTCTAACATCTATCATAGCTCTTGATATACTTTGTAGAATCCTTATGGAGAGTTGGCCAATAGTAACTTCTTGTTAAGATCTTAAATTTTGTCCTTTTGGCTGCAAAGTGACCCCTATAGGGCTCATCATGGAAAAATTTTAGAATGTCAAAGACCTTATCTTCTCTTATACATCTTCTCATGATATTATCTGGACTAGTGTAGAATAGGTAACCAGCTACCCAAGAATATAGAAATCTTTTATGCACCATCTATCTCTTTTCTCTAGGAGAGAAATGTGATGGTATCTTCCCTACCACTAAGTAATTTGCAATATCAGCAAACCATGGTGTTTGCACAGTAAGAGAAAAAAAATGATCATCTAGAAAAGAGTCATCCACAACACCTTATATGTGTGTGGGCAATCTAGATAGAAAATTTTCCACCACATTAGCTTTCCCAAGCTTGTGCAATATTGTTATATCAAACTCTTGTAGCAAGAGAATCCATCTGACTAGTCTACCTCCAACCACAAGTTTGGTCATTAAGTACCTGATTGAAGTATGATATGTGTGGATAAAGACTAGATGGCCAGTAATGTAATGCCTAAATTGTTGATAACATAAACAACTACTGGAACATCTGTTTCTTTGTGACAATGTATTTAAGTTCAAATCTTTGTAAGTTTTTGTTGATGTAGTAAATAGCATACTCCTTACTACCTTCTTGTTGTTCCAATACTGCTCCTATAGAAAAATAATATAAGCATCAGTGTGTATGTGGAAATGTAGTCTCCAATTTGACCCTCTCAAGATAGGTGCTTTTGTCAAAGTTGTCTTAAGTGCATCAAAAAAGTGTTGACATTCTACAGTCCAAACAAATTTTATGTCTTTGGTGAGTACAACAAATAAGGGTGTTACAATTTTACTAAAAGATGAACCTCCTATAGTAGTCTGCATGTCCCAAAAAGCTCCTTACATATTTTTTTCTTTGTGGCATGGGAATTGTAGAGATGATCTCAATCTTGTTGGGATCCACTTGAATTCATTCACTTGAGATAAAATGCCCTACAACAATCTCTTTAGTCATCATCATGAAACATTTTCCATGACTCAATGAAATATTATGTTCTTTTGACCTTTTGAAAATATTTTCTAGATTGTTGAGTGCCTCTTCATATGTTTCTCCATAGGTAGTGAAGTCGTCCATGTAGATTTCCATGAAATCATGAGCATAATCTGAGAAGATACTTAGCACTTCCCTCTAGAAAGTGGTTAGGGCATTACATGGTCCAAAGGGAATAACATAATAGGCATATGTACCCCAAGGGCATGTAAATGTAGTTTTATCTTGGTCCTTTGGAGCTATCTTTATTTTATTATAGCCACTAAATCCATCTAGGAAGGACAAGTACTTCTTTCTTACTAGGTAATCAAGCACTCAGTCAATGAAAGGTAGGGAAAAGTGATATTTTCTAGTGGTTGTGTTTAGTTCCCTATAACTTCCACACATACCCTCCATTTTCCTCCATTATTAGGGACAATAACTAATGGTGATACCCATTGAATATCAGAAATAAGATAAATGAAGTCCACATCAAGTAATTTTTGTAGCTTAGTCTTAACTATTTCTCTTAAGGTAGGGTTCATTCTCCTTTGGGGTTGTCTAATTGGACTGAAACCATCATTTATGTAGATCTTATGCATGCATAGTTTTGAATCAATCCCTTTCATGTCATGGTAGTCCCATGCAAAGGTTGGTGTGTGTGCCTATAGCACAATGTTCAGGGAATTCTAGTGTTCTTCAGTTGATCTATTGTTGATGTTCAGTGTTTTACGTAGCGTGATTTCAATGTTTTGGATTCTAATTATATAGATGAGAGATCAAGTCCACTAATGTTGGGGACACATTGTTGTGGAAAAAGATAATGGAAAAATTGGGATACTTCTTTTGATGAATTTGTAGGTATAATATTTTGTAGTGGATCCTATAGACATGAAAGATGATCTTGTTCTTGTGGGTCCCTACCATAGTTATTGTGTATGATATGGTCAATTAATTCATCCTCATCTTGGGTTGCCAATAGGGGGTTGTTTTTAATATTCATGGGAGTTTGTAGAGAAAATTGTTCTTCTTCATCCAAGGTAAGTCGTATAGTCTGCTCTAGATTTTCATGAGGTTGGGCTGGTGGTTAGAGAACCAATTTCTTGGTTATAGTCCCATTTGATATTATCATGTTCTCAAATCTACAACCTATGAATGCATCAATTGTTGCTAACTATGGTATGCCTAAAAGAAATGGATATCCTGTAAGGTTGACCTTTGGTTGCAAGACTATGAAATTTGTAGGATACTCCGATAAATCTAACACTATGACTAAGTCTTCAATGATCCCCTCAGGTTTCACTATTGACCTATCTTCCAATTATAAAAAAATTCATGTAGGTCTAAGGTTAGCTAGTTGAAGTAGTTTCCTTATCGTGTTGACCCAAGATTTAGAGGTGAATTGTCTAAAGCTTTAGTTGTGGGTTCATCATCTACCATCTCAGTGATTTGAGGGGATGAAAGCCCAGCTAGTGTTTTCTCTAACCTGAGGTGGACATCACTCACCTCTACCCCATAAGTGGGGTATTGTATAGCCTCGTTAGTATATTCCTGTTGGACAGGCTTGTTATTGGGGTTAGGTGCAGGTAGGGAAGGTAATTGTGGTGCTCTTGGTGGCTAAGATGTTGGGTTTGATGGATTGGGCATGATGATGTCTTGTTGTGGCTGAGAAGGAAACAAAGGCTATTGGTAATTCACATTTTGGTGTTGCCACTGTTGGCCCTTTTTCCATTGTGGCTGCCACTGATTCTGTTGCATTCATCATTGAGGGTTATAATTGGAACCTTGGAAATTTTGTTGTGGCCATACATTTGGTTACTGTTGGTTTTAGTTTTTTTTAGGGTTTTTCCATTGCTAGGGGTTTTTCCATTGGTTTTGGTTATTTGGCCAAGGATGAGAATTCCAGCCAGAGAATTTATGATTACCAATTGGAAAAGATGCATTGAAATTTAGAGGGTCTTGTTGTTGAAAATGGAGGTAATTATGTAGCTTTAAAACTTGTAAAACTATGAGATTGTAGATTTATTTTAGTGTTCTTTGTTACAAATTCTTTATGTATGATTATCTTTTTAGATTCATTTTACCATTTGTAGAAGTAGACAGAAGATTGTAGAAGAATAAGATCAGAAGATAGAAGTGACACAACATATACCGTGTAGAAACCCTTTCGGAAAAAAACTCCACCACCAGAATCAATAGTGCTTGTATTATTTAACCTTAGAACAAGATTACAATAATTCTTTATCAATCCTTGCTTGAGATTCTTCTTTTTCCTTCAACAATTCTCCTTCACAACTTGCAATAAACTCTTATAGAACTCCCTTCAACTTGTTGCAATTTATAGACAATAATGAGCCTTGTAAACTCCAAACCAAGTAGAGTTCTTCCATGAAAAATAATTTCAAACCAAGTCCATCAATTTGGGCGTCCCAAACCAATGTCCTAACTCAATGTTGATTACAAAGATATCTTGTAAGCTCCTCCTCAAATTTGGCGCCCAAGGTGGGTCCAAGTCAATCTTTGTTAACTAAAACATATCTCTCCACCATTCATGCAAATATCATGCATCATTGATCATCCCCTGTTAACTGAAAGTAGGGTATGTGCAAGATAATGATGGACCAAAAAGTGGCAATGAGGAAAAAATTACATCTTTCATCGACCCAAAAACGCGAAAATGTCGAGTTGACTTTTTTGTGGCTTGGGTGTCAATACACACCTCCAAAGCAATGAACAAACCAATATTTCCATATCGAATATCCGATTTGAAGAAAGTATATATAAACAAATTTCGGGTTGTCAAAATCATTTCACAGTCACAAACAACCCACGGGCGCACAGTGAGGAGGTTCTTTGCATAACGGATATCTGATTTCGCCAATATTCGATTTGAAAAGGTTAGATTTTAGATTTTTGTTTGCTTTGATTGAATTTTGAATTAGATTTGTATAATTTTAATTAGTTTTTAATGGATTTTTTTTCAAAATAGGGTTTTTGATTGAATTTTTATGAAAAATTTGAGTTTAGAATGGATTTTGATTAAAAATGAATGTGTTTTATGGATTTTGATTTAAAAATAGTGTTGTTTATGTATTTGTATTAAAAATTAGAGAATTTTATAGATTTTTGTTAAAAAGTAGGGATTTTTTTAGATTTTTTTTAAAAACTAGGGTATTTTTATAATATTTTCATTTATATTGTCTAATTTTAATTAGATTAATTAGTTTTTAACTTTAATCAGGCATTATGGCTGCTGAGAATGAGAATGCACAAATTCCACTAGTTGAGAATGAAAATCCACCAGTTGAGAATCAAAATGCAAAAATGCCAAAAGCTCCACCACCTCCGCAACCATCAATTGAAGACCTAATTGGTGAAAAATTGGAGCAATTGAGGGGAATTTGTGATGTTTATAAGAAAATCCCTTGATTATCCCATATGTCAACCACATTAAAAAAAATAATTACAAATGTAGAAACCCTCTCCACCCCACATAATGCCTTTCATTCATGGTGAGAAACCATGACAGAATATTATGCATCTGGATTGTCTTATGATGATGTGAAAAATCTCCAAATAACAAAAGCCCAAATAGCCTCTTTATTTATTAGCCCCCGCACTGGTTTTCCAGTTAATGTTAACAAACAAAAACTTTCTATAGAATGGTGCATGCATAGGGGTATAGTAGATAACTTTTGGGATCGTTGGTGTATGGTTTTTGATAAACCACCCAACAATAACCTTGATGTACCTTTTTATTTTATTAAAAAATTATACGCTGAGTTTTTGTTAGGGAATCATGTCAATTACTTTGACATTAAACCCTTCCACGGCGTTGGTGGAGGTATGCCCCAGGATAGGCCAGGGGCAATTAGAGTAGTCAGGCGCCTACATGTTCCCCTTCCTCCCCTTCCTCTGCCACCTCTAGTACAACATCCAGATATTATGGAGGATACAGCCACACAGACTATCCAGGCCATTCACTCTTTGAGTGGTCTTTTGGTTTTCCATTCTTCTTCAGTAGCTCAGCCACATTCTAGTGATGTTGGCGATGGATCCAGTGTTGTTGCATCGTCCTCCTTGGGTCCACATATTTGTGTGCCACATATTTGCAATATGTGCCACCATATATGCTTGGGTCCTATTGTACATCCCGTTGAGCATCTATCAGACACTTCTTATTATGACATCCAAGATGTGAAGATTATAGGAGATCACACACAAGGGAGTGGAGCACACCCTATAGAGTCCTCTCCTACTAGAGAGGTGGACATTGGAATACTTACACAGGTAACATTTAAGGTGTAAATTCATAACTTGCATTTTTTTTAAATGAATATTAATAAGAGATAGTATCAAGTACTAATATTTATTTACATGGTCTATTTAATAGTTAATGTCTGAGGAGGAGCTCACATGAGTGACTGATAGCACCCTTAGGGCCATTTCATTTTGCCTCAACACGAACAGAGTATGTATTTTTGCACTCACTCATTTACATTTTTTTACTATATACTTGCTTGTCATTTGAATTGTCATTAATGAAATTATATATTAACTTATATGTTTATCTTATTCTCTGCTTGTAGGAAACGCCTAGTGCGAGCGAGGAGCGGCGCTCTCCAGTATATGGAGGCACAATATTAGATAAGGGAAAGGTAATTGAACTCAAATTTGATTGAATTAAGATTTATAAAATCTTTTATTGATTATGCATACATCGACATAGATTGGCAGTTTCATATGTACTTGTCATTTTTATGTACAGACGGTTGTGAGCTATACATCATTGTTGACAAGTGTCACAACACCTGAAGGAGTAGGTATTTGAACACCTCAAGGAGGAGGTGTTGAAACACCTCAAGGAGGGGGTGTCGAAACACCTAAAGGAGATAAACAAAAAGATCAGCCTAAAGAGGTATGTGTTTATTTTATTTTGTGTTTGGTAAATATGATCCTATTACCAACAATTGTATGCTAACTTGGATCAATTTTATGTTTTTGTTCACATATATAGATTGACGTTACAAAATTTGGTTTGGTTGGTTCTTTGAGAGGGGCATATTCTAGGACTCCTGACCCTTTGAAGAGACGTATATTTCAGGTAATCAAGATTTCAATTTTAAAGTTCAATTATAATTTAATGTATATTGATTTTTATGTTAATTATTCAATTTTAAATTATATAGTATAACTAATCTCAATTGTGGTTTGACTTTTTCTTGTGCAGCTACCTTCAGAACCAACGAGTGCTTCAAAGAGGCTCCATTTTGATGATCCACTGGTAGTTTAGGATGAGATAGAAATTTTGGAATGTAAATTTTGAATAGATATCGAGATGGCATATGCCACATATTGTAAAACTTTGTTTGAGTTGGCGTTGTTGCCATTTTTGTATATGGACATACACTTGATTATTGGATAATTTGATATATAGAAGTTGACAATCAAAATTTAATCTCCTCTTCATGTGCATGATTAAACTCTTTGAAAATTTAATCAAGTGAGCAATGGTTAAATATCAATGTACAATAGCATAAAAAGAATGGTTATATTATGTAGTTTATATTCATATTGTTTACATTGCATTGCACATCTTTTAAACTCAAAGCATTACTTCACATTGCATAAGTAATAACTAGGAGCAGCTATCAATTACATTTGCTTGTCATGGAATTTTATGAGACCACATTTCTTTGAGGAAACTTGGCACAAAACTCACAAAAAATGAAAAGAAAGCACTCAAACAAACTTTAAAGGGGTCTCAAGCCTATTGCCCCCTCATTCCACATGCTATGCAGCCATTTACTTGCGGTGTAGAGGCCGAACAATGAAGAAAACATGTAAAAATAATATATATATATATATATGCAGTGTAGAAGCATGAATTAGGATTAGAATATCACATAACATCATATAAACAAAAAAACCACCATAAACTTGAATGTCATTTAAAACATGCATGATAAATATTCATCGTTGAAACTTGAATTGTTGTAGCTTGATCTACAGAGTCTATTGATGCCAGGGTTCAATTTGTATGATATTGAAAAAAGAAGCCAAATGAGTAGAGTTATCAACATTCTTCATAAATCATAAGAATTTTTTTAGTACACTAGCCATTTTGATGTCTTCTTGCAGTCTCAAATGTTATTTTGTATCGTTGTCACATTGGTCTTGAGAGTGGTAGCTTAATATAGGTCCACAATACAAAATCTGGTTTACCTGTACAGTGTAACAGTGGCATAGGAAGATTTTTCTTTGAAAGCAAAAATGAAAGCTCAGCCTCTTGGAATGAAAATGCTTGTTTGCAAAACAAATGAATAAGAATGAGGTAGTTAAGGTGTTTGAAGTGATTTAGAGGTCGCTTTTAGGTTCTTCTTGTTCACACGAAGTGTATCAAAACATACCTTTTATGAAGGATACTTTTTGAATCTTCCATGCATTGCTAATCTAAAATGAAGTGTCTTTTGCCTAAATCTGTATGCAGCCATGCTTTTGACATTGTCAAAAAGAGAAAAACTTCCCTAATGATGCAAAGGCATGGCCAAGCAGTTCTAACTCTCCACATGAGAGAAGAGAGATGTTGGAGAGTACATCAAGTTAGTGAGAACCAAAGTGTAATGTGTTTTAGTTTGTAGTACTCCTCTGTTTCTCTACAAATGTGTGATAAATTCTTAGTTCAATGATGTTGAACAATTTTTGAAAAAAGAAAGTTGTGTCACAGTCCACTTTCAATTCAACAAGCAAAAATGAAAGCTCAGCCTCTTGGAATGAAAATGCTTGTTTGCAAAACAAATGAATAAGAATGAGGTAGTTAAGGTGTTTGAAGTTATTTAGAGGTCACTTTTAGGGTGGAAGGCTTAAAACTCCTCACATTTAAATACTGCTCAAACCCCACTTGGAATGGGGCTCATAGACGACCTCCAATCGAAAATGTCTCTTGTTTTCAAAAAGAATGAAATTACTTTGAAACGAGTTTGTAAGTTAACTCTATTGCCACTAATTTCCCTTAAGAGTTCAAAGTGCTAAAAAGGCGAAATCTTTGAAGGAGCTATTTCGAGACATGATGCTTGCCTCTCCATTCAACATGGGATGCATTATTTGAGACATACAAAACCTCTCTCAATTTTGCTATCTCGAGAGGCATTTCTGTGGTGACGACTTTTCAAGGAGGGAAAAGTTGTTAGATACTGGCGGTGTAAAGTTGCAAAATGGGTGCAACTTTCATTCCTGCTCATTATGACAAATGGAATGCTCAACCGTCCAGGATAGATACGTTTACACTAAGGATGATCCTCTTTTGCACCCAAATATATCGAATCCTCCAGCTACATTGAATAGGAAATTTCCCTTAAGTCCAAAGTGCTAAAAGTAGCAATCTTTGAAGGGTTATTTCTCGAGAGACCATGAGAACCTGAGGACTCTTCGTTCAAGGCTATGAGATAGTATTGGGATAAAATACAAAAACCTCTCTAGGTTTTTCTATCGAAGGCGTTTTCACAGCAGGTGATGACGTTTCAGTGGAGGGAAAAGTTGCCAGATGCAAGCAGTGTAAAGTTGCAAAGTGGTGCAACTTTCATTCCGCAAATCATATGACCAAATGGACTATTCCAACACGTTCGAATGGGTACATTTACACTAGGGATGGTCCTATTTTTCACCCAAATACGCAGAATCACTCCAAGCTACCTTGGACCGGTGATTTCCCTTAAAAGTCCAAAGTGCTAAAAGGAAGCAATCTTTGAAGGGCTATTTTTGGGAGACCGTAAGGCTTATAGAATCTTCATCTGAGGCTATGGGATTGTGTTGGGACCATCTATAAAAACCTCTCTCAATTTTTTCTATCTCAGAGGCGTTTTCCTGTGGTGATGACTTTTCAGTGGAGGGAAAAGTTATCAGATGCAAGCAGTGTAAAGTTGCAAAGTGGTGCAACTTTAGACTTGCAACTTCGTGCAACCAAGCGGACTGTTTCGCACGTCTGTATGGAGCTGCGTTTCACAGCTAAAGGATAGTCTCTTTTGCACCCAAATACTGAAATCACTCTATGAGCTACATTAGATGATGATTTCCTTAAAAGTCAAAGTGTTAAAGGTATGCAATCTTTGAAGGGCTATTTCTTAGAGGCAAACTACGGACTCTCCATTTTTGAGGCTATGGGATATTATTGGGACCATCTACAAAACCTCTCTAATTTTTTGCTATCTGAGGCGTTTTCCACATGGTGATGACTTTTCGAGTGGAGAAAAGTTGTCAAATGCAAGCAATATAAGGGGTAAAAGTGGTTGCAACTTTCATTCCACTGTGTACAACCAAATGAACTATTCCAACACGTTTGTATGGGTACGTTTACGTTAGGCATGGTCCTCTTTTTCATCCAAACACGTTGAATCACTCTAAGCTACATTGAACTGATGATTTCCCTTAAAGGTCAAAGTGCTAAAAGGCCCATACCATCTATTGTACGGTTTGTAGCTGGATGGAATGGCCATGGTAGATATTATTAGGACTGTATAAGGTGACTAAGTGGGTTTAAAGAGCTGGAAAGGTCTGAAGTTGAGTTGGTGAGTTACAACATAGTAACGTCAATGAAATGTGGGGGCAACAAGATTTAAGGTTGGATCAAGCTTGTGCAGGTTCTAACAACATCATCTTTAATTGTAATTGTGTTGTTTAAAGCCACCTAGCTCTTGCATCAAAAAACTCTTACCCAATCAACTTGAACATTATGCACACCCAAATACCTTGTTTCCACTTTGCTAAATCAAAGACTCAATTACATTGGAAATGACTTTCACATTACCCTTTTACATTTTATTTTGGAAAAAGTGGCAAGCCACTATAATTTATTATATATAAATAGGAGATATTACAAAACCTAGTTCAAACGAGCATACTGGTAGGAAAGAACCAGGAAGAAAACCTTCAATTGTAGCTTAATTAATTACAATAAGTTATTATAGAATTGTCCCAATAACAGTAACAAAGTATACACCTGGATATAAATGATTCCCATACACAGTTATGACCTCTTTACATTGTTTCACATTTCAAAATTCAAATTTTATAAATTTTTCCTATTGGAGGCATTCAGGGCACAGTCTTCCACAAGAGTAGTATGTTCACGTTTTGGACTGAAAAGCACCTGTACAAACCATCAAGGTAGCAGTTAAACTACATACAATAGAAAAGATGCTTAGAATAAAAGATGCTTAAAATTACAAATCTATATTATTGTAATTTGTCGCATACCTCTTCGATTGGATCAAAGATGGCTATTGTTGTAGCAGGTCCATGATCACTCGTGCCAAAAATATCGCAAAAGTTGTCAAATGAGAAATCTATATTGTCACAATAGAAAAGATGCTTAGACTAACAAATCTATATTAATCTAAACAACCTGAATGATGATGAATTGGTAATGCAAAGTATAAAAGATGCTTAGAATAACCAATCTATATTATTCTAAATGACCTAATTGAATATGAGATTG